>SDVV010008152.1:0-17354 GCA_016164225.1 Gammarus roeselii | reverse complement strand
GTTAATGACTGTCAACTGCGTGATGAACAGTTAATGACTGTCAACTGCGTGATGAACGGTTGATGACTGTCAACTGCGTGATGAACGGTTAATGACTGTCAACTGCGTGATGAACGGTTAATGACTGTCAACTACGTGATGAACGGTTAATGACTGTCAACTGCGTGATGAACGGTTGATACTGTCAACTGCGTGATGAACAGTTAATGACTGTCAACTGCGTGATGAACGGTTGATGACTGTCAACTACGTGATGAACAGTTAATGACTGTCAACTGCGTGATGAACGGTTAATGACTGTCAACTTCGCGATGAACGGTTGATGACTGTCAACTGCGTGATGAACGGTTAATGACTGTCAACTGCGTGATGAACAGTTAATGACTGTCAACTGCGTGATGAACGGTTAATGACTGTCAACTGCGTGATGAACGGTTAATGACTATCAACTGCGTAATGAACGGTTAATGACTATCAACTGCGTGATGAACGACTAATGACTGTCAACTGCGCGATGAACGGTTAATGGCTGTCAACTGCGTGATGAACGGTTAATGAAAATCTACGGCGCGTTGAACGGTTAATGTATCAACACGGCGAGGAATGACATCAACATCATTAACTGGTGTCCAAACCATTATAAATGAATGAGTATCTTCGTCGAGATAAATGCTTTACAAATGCCAGTTATTTCTTGTTGCATGTTCATGGTACCTTAGATCATTGAGCATGCACTTGGTGATGCATGGTATAAGTGTCACCAATCTCTGTTCGCTCGTATAAATAATAAATGAAACTATTTTCTTCGACTATCATTACCCTTTACAACATGAGTTCTGCAGTTAAAGCAGCTAATTTCAGTATCATGGAACTACTTAAGTGTATGAAAACTGTACCTTAATACTTTAAGCTGTACTGCTGCACACTATACTGCTGTACACTATACTGCTATACACAAAACTGCTGTACACTACACTGTTGAACACTGTTCTGCTGTTCACTGAACTGTTGAACACTGCATTGCTGTTCACTGTACTGTCATCTGTTATTTCATGACAATTTGAACAGCTTACGAAATACTGGCAATAAATGCCGTTCTAACTGAAGGTGCTGACTAGGAAGATAGTTATTGGCAGGACGAACGTCATCAAGGAAGGGCCGTAGGAAGCTGAGAAAGTATGTCAGGCTGGTAGGAAACACTGTGCACTATTTTTTTTAGTAATCAAGCCACTTTGTAAGGAAAAAAACGTGTGCTTTTGTTCAAACGAAATATTAGGCAGGGAAAGGACCAACAATCCATTGCTCAGTACCTGCTTTCGAAGAGATGTTTGCTCCCAGATGGTGCAAATTAAGTACCGTGCTAAGCGACGAAGTTCACTCACAGATGGTGCAAATTAAGTACCTGTTTACAAAGTGACGACGTTCACTCCCAGATGATGCATATTAAGTGACTGTCTGCGAAGCAATAACGTTCGCTGCTAGATGGCGCAAATTAAGTACCTGTTTACGAAGTGACGACGTTCGCTTCCAAATGGTGAAAATTAAGTACTTGTTAACGAAGCGACGACGATCGCTCCCAAATGGTGCAAATTTACAGAAAAAATTCCTAACGTTGGCGCGTTACATAATCACCGAGACATCGCAGGCAGCATCTGATTGCCGGTGACGGATCACCGAGACATCGCAGGCAGCATCTGATTGCAGGTGACGGATCACCGAGACATTGCAGGCAGCATCTGATTGCAGGTGACGGATCACAGAGACATCGCAGGCAGCATCTGATTGCAGGTGACGGATCACAGAGATATCGCAGGCAGCATCTGATTGCAGGTGACGGATCACAGAGACATCGCAGGCAGCATCTGATTGCAGGTGACGGATCACAGAGACATCGCAGGCAGCATCTGATTGCAGGTAACGGATCACCGAGACATCGCAGGCAGCATCTGATTGCAGGTGACGGAGAAAAGTCATGGTATAAATCAATCATGATAGAAGGAGTTTTTTACAAGGACTTCTGTCTCCTCCCCTGCAGAATTCTTTCGTTCGCAATAAAAAATACAACACAGTTCTTCCTAAACATTGAATATTCTTATTTGCAACACTAAAACTTGAGGTTAACTCTGATAAGTAATGAAGAACAGCAAAAATAACTATCACTTCCCTCTATTGTTCAACATACTAGGTACAAACTTGCAGATCAGAGCTTGGGTGTAACGTAAAGAACAAGTACGGCTAAGCTCAAAAATGCGCTTCTTCTTAGATTTCATTGGCAACCTCGCTAGAAAGTAAAAACATCAGTGGGAAAGCACAACACTTCAAGAGCGTTCCCAATGTCAATTAAACCTTCCCTATCACCCTATCTAAGGCGGGGACCGGTAGCTAGTTGTCAGGGTTCTCAGAGCTGGCCTTGCATTGCTGTCCAAACTGTTCCGTGGGGCGTTTTTCCCTGAACCAATCACACGTTATTACCCTAAATTGGCGAGATAATTGGTGCAGCAATCACTAAGTGGGTGAAATATCAGACGGACCTTACCAGCTTGCGACATCAGAACAGTTCGTCAATCTCACGACATGACTGACTTGGGAAGAAGGTCGTCCCGCGTGGCTTTTATGCGTCTGTCTGGCGTGTAACGCGACAGGGTCCCCGACCACAGCAGGGGATCAGGGCCCCGACCACAGCAGGGGATCAGGGCCCCGACCACAACATGCCCTGAGGGCCCGGCCACGACAGAGGATCAGGGCCCGCTACCACAACAGGGGATCAGGGCCACGACCACAGCAGGGAATCAGGGCCCCGACCACAACAGGGGATCAGGGCCCCGACCACAACAGGGGATCAGATCCCCGACCACAACAGGGGATCAGGGCCCCTACCACAACAGGGATCAGGGCCCCGACCACAACAGGGGATCAGGGCCTCGACCACAACAGGGGATCAGGGCCCCGACCACAACAGGGGATCAGGGCCCCGACCACAACAGGGCATCAGGGCCCCGACCACAGCAGGGGATCAGGTCCCCGACCACAGAAGGGGATCAGGGCCTCGACCACAACAGGGGATCAGGGCCCCGACCACAACAGGGGATCAGATCCCCGACCACAACAGGGGATCAGGGCCCCTACCACAACTGGGGATCAGGGCCCCGACCACAACAGGGGATCAGGGCCCCGACCACAACAGGGGATCAGGGCCCCGACCACAACAGGGGATCAGGGCCCTGACCACAACAGGGGATCAGAGCCCCGACCACAGCAGGGGATCAGGTCCCCGACCACAGAAGGGGATCAGGGCCCCGACCACAACAGGGGATCAGGGCCCCGACCACAACAGGGGATCAGATCCCCTACCACAACAGGGGATCAGGGCCCCTACCACAACAGGGGATCAGGGCCCCGACCACAACAGGGGATCAGGGCCCCGACTACAACAGGGGATCAGGGTCCCAACCACAACATGCCCTGAGGGCCCGACCATGACAGGGGATCAGGGCCCCTACCACAACAGGGGATCAGGATCCCGACCAGAACAGGTGATCAGGGCACCGACCACAACAGATAATCAGGCTAGTAACGTCATACGGTGTGATCACTTGTGGAAGGTTTTTAAAACTCCATGTGCCGCATGTCCAATAAAGAGTGCGAAAAAATTAATTCCAGTAAATAAAATTTCTGACTATGTTTATCGCGTCTCTGACTTGTTTTTTTTCAAATTTGCAGGTCTATGAAATATTTCCAATTTGTAAGCGCACCGCCCGCCGTCCTAGAGTGTTCAACCAAACAGGGGTGGAATGCTGCTCAAAAGGACCACAAATAGTAAGCAGAGTGGTTACGCCTGGTTTCTTTGACACAATGAAAGAAGTACATGCACATATGAATCCGTGTAAGGAGTAGATAAGTATAATTCGCATTCATATGAAACGATTTTTTTTTCAAAGTTACCGATCTTCCTATTCCCCAGATGATACTTACCACGTCGTCGTAGCGTGAGCTGTTGGGGATGTAACCTGGTTACATGATACAAGGAGTAAGCCGTTGTATCCTGATTACAGGATACAACGAAATACTTATTATACGGTGATTAAGGACACAACAAAAATTTGTGTTAAAGCATGCAAGCTGCTCAAATTTGTTACTAACTCTTATTGAGTTTCTATGAATAAAATCCCAACATACGTATATGCATTGTCAAATGCAACAACAGGGCATTGCTAGGTTTGAATTTTAATTAATTTCCGTCACAAGCGATGAAAGGGCGTTGATATTCACACCAAAGATGAATTTCAAATTTCGTACTAATTCAACCAGTCAGTGTCAACGTAATACAGGAAATACGGCATCTGAAAAAACATCACACAGACTGGAACAGCTGCTGTTGGCGCACCAAGTGCCAAAGGGGGGTAACCGTCTGAGAGGCTAAAAAAAAAGCCATTATATGAAAAGATAGTGCATTTCAAACCAGACCTATAGCGGGTATTGTATCCCTATTCCTACTGAGCAACATTATACGCGCACTCGAGAAACACTGCATATCAACATAATCGAGTTTAGTGCACGCTTCCTCATCGAGAAACCTAAATACATAAGGAACAATATGATGTTCTACAGCGCAAGCGACACGCACGGTCGTACCCTGGTAATTGTTAGGGAACTGATTTCATCCAATTACACTGCCATTCGATCAATGTCAAACCGGCAAGGTGATGTGCTGCTTATCTTGAGGCGTTCACTGCAATTACGCCGTGGTGGCAGATCAGTTGCTGTAGTCATGATACGCCCGTCAACAAGATCATAAATAACGGGAATAACGTAACTTGAAATATTTGTTTTATTACGTAGTCCTGTATTGTCGACGTAAATGTGGACAAAATACCGTTTCATTGTGTTTCATTACCTCACAGTGCCCATGTTGTGGGGACAAGCTGCTGTGAAAGCAGCAAGTCACAGAACGCCGTGTGCTGATAGAATCCATTAGTCTTGAAGAGCTAAGTACACTAATTGATGCTAGCAAAAGCCAGGTAAAGATTGGTGCTTTGAAAATGCATGCACATTAGTTTTGCGATTTGATTCTCATTTCCACCAGAGCCTCAATGCGACTCAAAATAGGCTCCGCCGTAGGGCTCGATGATCATGTATTCCAGTAGGCTCGTACTCCTCAGTGTAAGAGAAAAATAACGCTGTTAAACTTAGCAAAATTGGTAAATTTTAGCAATGTCAGACGCACGCTGTTGCGCGCAAGAAAAACGCTTAGACGAAACGGATCTCCGCTCCTAATCATTTAGATCTTCCAGAGTAATATGCACGCACGCCAGTGCGTGCAGGTAGCATCGTCGAGACTGGTACAAGGTTTACGGCTCACGGATTAGATCAACTCCAGCCGCAACGCGTGACAAGGTTTTATAGCTACGCAGTCCAGGTCAACCCCAGAAACTACATATGGTCCGTGCACACGCGAGCGAGCACAGACTGAAGAAAACACCCGTTCACAAAGTCACAAACAGAATTTCCCGCACAAATACACCAGCATTTTAATACATGACAAAATTGTGGATCGTGGAGAAGAAAGTAAGGGCAGGTTCATCATGGGCAGAAAAACTGCTTAGATTATTGATTTCGCGCTTATTGTTTGAGGGGATAGGGTGGGAGGCATAGGTCCCTTGGGTCCCATTAGAGCTCGATGATTCCCGGAGGGTAACCCAAGTCCCCCGGGTCTTCCCAAGCTCCCCGGGTCCCCCGAGACCCTTCGTCTCAGCTCATCTCGCTTGTCTCAAATCATTTCGGCCAGTTTCGGCTCGTCGCGACTTTCTCGACTTGCCCTACTTGTTTCGACTAATCTCGACGCACCTCGACCAGCCTCGACGCGACCCTCGCCCTCTGTGTCAGTAATCCGCGGACTGTAATATATAATTATTTTACTCAAGCATTTCACATATATACATTTTTTTGTGTATAGGTTTCACAGCGTGGGAAGAAGGAAGCAGGGGTCCCAGGGTTCAGATGGGCCTCAAGCGAATCCCAAAGTTTCTCAAGGGGATCCCATAGGGTCTCAAGGGTGTTTTAAAGGGCTCCGAAACGGTCCAAGTGGGTCCCCCCAAATTCTCCTGGTCTTCCAAGTCCCCCGGGTTCCAGAAAGCCTCGGTCCATTCGAGTCCCGCGGATCCCGCGGGTCCCACGAGTACCCGATACTCCCGGGTCACCTCGTCGCCTCGCCAGTCGACTCGTCGCCTCGCCAGTCGACTCGTCTCCACTCGCCTCAACCAGCCTCGACTTTCCTCGCCCCCTCCACGCACAGTGCTCGGCAAGACTTTCACTCTCTAAGATCAACTTCAACATCATTTCACTATTTAGTCATCAAAACGCCTAGCTGTGCTCGGACATTTATGAGGCGCCCGGGAGAGCGCAAATTCTCCAACCGTAGGTTGGACTAGACTAACTAACACACCGCATAGTCCACCAAGGGCCCCTACGGGCGTCTAGCGCTACATAATTATATAACTAATCCAAAATTGATCACTATGAAAAAAGAGCACAGATAAATAATAGAGCCCACGAAATAAGAAATAAAAAGATACTAAAATAAAGTGTTAATGATCTATAAAATAGATAATCTTCCATCCACCCCAATTTTTGGTTTTGTTTTCCTTGTTGTCATTGTAATATCCCTGCAAGTCATCGACATGCCCGGAACCTCATCGCATAGTATTAATTCGAGATGCCGTGTAATTCAGTTTAAAACTAGACATCGTACGCCACAGCGAAACGATCATGTCCCCCGGCATTGTGTTACTTGTAAATGTATTGCAGGACTTCTCAACAACATTAATTTATGATAATTCGGATCAAAGTTTGAATAACAATAACAGCTTTCTGAAGGGTCGTCGAATTGCTCCCAAACAGCTACAGTCGCAACGACTATCCAGTCGGTGACATGGTGATACGGCGTCGAGGAGCTTTGTGTATGGTGCTGTTAATAAATGTGAACCTCAAAATACTTGTCTGCGTGTATTAATGATGAAGCTTTATAATTTCGAAGAATCGACGCAGTTAAAGCCTCATAAAGAGGAAGCAGAAAGATTACAAAATTTAGAGAACAATTTTGGGAAGACGATGACTAATATTAAAAAATTTACGTAGTGCTCAGTACGTATGGTTCTATTTCTGAATTTGAGCCCCAACGTGTTGAAATTCATCAGTTTTGGACGGAGTCTTAGCAGTTGACATGCGGGCCTCGGATGGAGCGGGATGAGCCAGACACGAATTATTAAGCTGTCCCAATAGCCGTATGGAAAGTGAGGAAAAAAATACAATTTTTAGAGCTCAATTGAGGAAAAAAAATTAATCACCGAAAAAATTGTGCTCCGCGAATGGTGCCGGTTATCAGTGTGATCGATGAACTGTTAAGACCCATGCATTATTGGCGAAGCCTTTGCATGTTTTTTTAAACTTGGTCGAGAAAATGAGTCTTTTAGTATATTTTTCGATAATTTTTTTCTATAGAGCGCTTTCTGAAAAGGTATTAACAGATTGTTTAACAGTAACCTAGCAAAACTAAGTGGTGAATGTTTCAAGGTGGTGTGCAGCTTTAAAGGGTCGATCACGCTTTGTTTGATTGCCGAATGTTCCTGGAACCCTACACTTCGGTACAATGCTTTGAATTTGCTTGAAATTGATTAGAATAAACGTTTATTGAATAAATGTATAAAAATCTACGATGAATTGCGATTCCCTGCTAAGGAATAGCATGATGCGGGGTATCATGAATTGACAATTTTTGTCAGCCCGTAATCAGTTCGCCGTACACGCGCCTAGACCTCGCCTCTTGAACTAACGCGGACTCGAGTGTTGTGCTAACCTGCACTGCTCTCAGAAAGCTGATAACTACGGTGCTTTTAATGCCTATTGTATATAACCTCACAGGACGCAGATTCATGAACAGTTGACATTAGTCGTTCTCTGCTTGATGTTATTAACGCTCCCGTGACACGTTATCTGAACCCATTGCACGTTCAGGATTGATGTTATTAACGCTCCCGTGACACGTTATCTGAACCCATTGCACGTTCAGGATTGATGTTGTTAACGCTCCCGCGACACGTTATCTGAACCCATTGCACGTTCAAGATTGATGTTGTTAACGCTCCCGCGACACGTTATCTGAACCCATTGTACGTTCAGGATTGAATGTGGTTACAAATTGACCTCATATGTTGTATTTCAACTCATAATTTATCTAGACTCACTATTCGTAGATATCTTCATGAGAACATATTTTTGTAGATTTATAAATTTGAACATCTACCAAATGAACTTAGTTTAAAATAATGAAAGAGTCGAAATGGTGTGAATTGGTGGGCGAGACTTCGGTTCCATGCCACAGTGACTCGAATGAACAGAATGTTCTTGAGGAACCAAAGAACCACATGAACCACCGACAGCCAGATTCCAAAAATGTGAAAAATATTGAATACCTGCATGAAAATCCTGAATTGGAAGAAAGGTTTGCAGAGGATGTCAATTCAGCGGAACATAGAGTGGCAAGGCCCATCTCAGATGTTGTCAGTTCGGCGGTTCATAGAGTGGCGATGTCCGAATTGGCTGAAGGGATTCCTGATCTAAACTCGGTAGCGAAGACGATGTTTTCAAAGGTAATAGATCTGCCGATAATTGATGTATCGCCTCCAGATGAAGGCGATAGTGGGGAAGTAAGAGAGTCCGTGATTGAGAAATTCCAGGTCAAGATGAAGGATGAAACAGCGAATTTGAATGATTTACCTGAAATTCAATTTTCGACCCCTGTGCAGGGAGATGCTGAAAAAAAGGTAGTGATTAATGTTAAACCGGTAGATGCTGAACATGACGTGAAGCAGTTTGAAGGTTCTATTTTTTCACTAAACATTAGAAGTGAAGCAAGGCAAACATTCGTAGGAAGAACTCACATAGATAAAATTAGTAATTGCCTCCCTAGGAGATCATCTTCTCAAAGTGAAAATAAACACCCGACCGATCTGACAGCTCTTTTTCCAGACCCGAAAAGCCAGAACTTTTATGAAATTAAATCAAAATTGCTGGAAGATTTCACAAAGAGTACTGAATACAGAGACATAAATGAAATTTCTGGAAATAATAAGGTACCCAGCAACAGAAGGGGCTCCGACAAGGCGTCGAGTAAACTTCGATCAAAAAGAATCGAACTCGTGGGAAAGGATTTGCTATCTGGAGTAGAGGACGGACAGTTGTTTCGTTCGATGAGTTACCGTGAAGCCAGCCGGCAAAAAAGTGCCCCTATTTATCGTTCGCGTTCATCGGCAGGGGGCCCTACGCGTCACGTATCTCCAGAAACCGAGAACCTACCTCATGACTCTGTTATCAACTTGGGTGAAGGAATGAACAATTACAGCTTTCGAGTGAGACCGAATGCATCACCGTGCTTCGTCAAACTTGAGATGCCTTCTATAAGCGTGATCCGAAGGAAGACAGTAGAGAGTGAGCGAGTTTTTCTGCCAACAAATGCCCCAGGAGAATTTGTCCCCGACAAATCCGTGCCTGCATTTGAAGTCCTCTGGTTGATCCACGCTCTTCTGTCATTCTTTGGAATTTATATCTTTGAAGATTACGAAGAAGGCAAATTTAAAGTTTCAAAAACGAAACTACTCATGTTATTCATTCACGGGATTGTATCAGTACTAGTCACTGTGTACATCTTGTATTTCTTCACGACCTCAACCCTTCCCGCTTGGTTTGTCATCTACACCTGGTCGTATTCTTGTACACAACTTTTCTCGCTACTTCAATATATCCACGTGTTCCGAGACCGCCACAAAACAATTATCCTTCTGCAAGAGTTGCAGCAGATCCGCGTGCAGAATCTATCTGGTTTCTACGTGTATCCTATTTTCGTCTTCATGTACAGCATTTTGTCGCTCTTCTTCCTCTTCATAGTGATGCCACCAGAGGCGTATGGAATCACTCTGGCTCTCATGCTTTCTCTCTTCATGCCGGGGCTTGTGGATATGTACGTCCTGAGTATAGTGTGGATATTCATTAGTGCATACAGTTCAGTCCACAGAGACGTCATCAACAACTTCGACTGGAAGGCCGAAGAGGCGCGCCTTCTCTCGAAAAGGATGAAGCACCTGAATTCGGTCTTCGCTCTCTTCAATGAAGTGAGCAAGTTGTCTCATTCCAACTGTTAACAATCAAACAGATCAATGTGAATTAGGCCTATTAAATATTTAATCGGTAAGGAGTTCAATGCACAGTCATAACAAAGAGTATTTGTATATTAACACTGTTGGGAACCATTAGTTTAATCCAAATCTGTGGTAAGGTTTAATTTTAGGAGGAAGAAAATAGGTCATTCTGAAATTATCTCGCAACTGTACATGCCAATATAGAATCTTAGCAATGCAGGTGGGGGAAGGCCACCCATTTTCTCCTGCCTCATTGAGGTTGAAATACGCGAAGGAATGAATAGCGATAGTCCAAAATACTAGGGTGAAAATCCATGACACGGAATTTCCCGCTAGTAATTTCCCCTTACGAGAAATCCGGGCGACGCGAGTAGTTAATGTTATGCCTATTATACGAAAAAGAATAAAGATACTTGTATCATATCAATACTCTTCTTTGAACTATCACACGCATAAAAGTGTTTAATGCAAAACCCTTAACTTCGTCCAACTTCACGATAGGATCACCCAATTTGCCCTTGCGTAATTTTTAACGACCCCTAGGATTGTTCATCCCTAGACGAAATGCCCCACGGTTTACATCCATTTTCCTTGTCACATCAGCTGTTCTCGAAGAAGTTGCTGGAGAGGCGGTCTCTGTTCATGCTGCAGTTGCTGTCGTACGTGTACGTGCTGTCAGCACAGACCAACACCAGTGGACCCTGCCTGCGCCTCTGCATATGCACGATGCTGCCGTGCGCTGAGATCACCTTCAGGCTGTATACGCTCTGCGTCGGCGGGGACAGCCTCAACCAGCAGGTGAGTTGGTTAGAGTGGAAGCAAACTTAGCTATTGGTACAACCAAACAATGGTTAGCTTTGCCTCCTCATAATAACAATAACTAGGTACATGCCCTCATTCATAAAATAGAGTGATAAGAAGAACGTTCAGCCATGTCACGAGAGCATATGTTTCGCGAAAACAAGTCATAAGTTTCCCAACCATAACAAAACCGACTAGCATTCCACGTGGGAGGAATTCCGTCTTAGTAACCAGGCGATGGATGGGGTTATTTCCCTTTATGGGCAGTGGGCATGATTAAAACAGATACAAGTATTCTTTCATGCATACCTAATAGGTTTTTGATGCTGCTTAGCCCCGGTTTCAACCTGCGGCATGGGAAACCGCGGCGCCCGCAAACCTCGATACCAACCGACACGTGCATGTTGACACGCGGGCAGGATGAGGGGTGACCGGCTTTGAGCTGCGATGAAAAGTATTAAAGGTGATATTTGAATAAGCCCAGCGTGTCGAGGAGTAGTTAAAAATATACTACAAATGGTATTATTCTGTAACTACTGTGATCACTTGCAGCGTGTCATGTCCCTCAGCCACACTACATTGCATTAACATGACAGGCATGAGGGTGACCTCATGTGGGTCAAGGATTAGAGTCCGGCCCAAAGTTGACATTGATGTTTTGTAGGAGAGAAATGATGAGGATGGTTCCCTTTCCGTTGAAAAAACGCAGTGTATATGTTGTGGCTGTGGTGTTTTGAAAGAGTCTGTGGTTCGCTACCCTAACAGCGCACAGGCTGCGTCCACGGCCACACCGCATAGACGACACCATCCTCACCGGGGAGGATATGAAACAGGGTGGGTTGAGAGACTTTCACTGGAACCTAAGCCCAATCGGGTACAGGCTCCCTCGTGGGCGGGCGGGTACATCATGTAGGCCTCCTCATAGGTGGAGAAGGCAGCTGCAGGTGGGTGGGGCAAGCACATTTTTGTTCATGTCATACGCGATGTCCCTTTACTTTATATTGCATTAGAGCATGAATGAATCCTCTGCATGAAAATAAATAGCATTCAATTTTGACGAGCTCAATGCTCCGGATCTTATGAATCAATTGAACCATAACTGGTTTTGATCGAAGTTTTGATACCATCACACCAGAACAAGACGTTAAAAAATATAATTCGCAAAACCGTTCACTTACATTACATTCTTTTGTCTCCACAGTTCAATCTAGTGCATCAAGCTTTAGTGGAAGCTTATTACTTCAACTATTCTCTCAGCACTTCCGGCCAAGAAGCCGCCTATGAGAGGAAAAAGTCTGTAGTTTACACCATCTCATCTGGAGTTCAGGGAACGCGGGTCCGTCCGGCACATCAGTACGACCTAAACTCGAGAATGTGGGGTAGTTTTGCAAGTGAAAGTTCGTTGAATTTCTTAGAAAAAACTCGAGGGAGCCGGACCAATACATCGACGTCCGAACTTGAACAAACTGAAGGGCTACGGAAAGATCGTGTGAGCAATCGTGGAAAGTTCCAGTCATATCCAGTAGCAAGTGAAGTATGCGACATGGATGAGCAAGACCGTATTTTATCAATCTTAATAAACTCCAACCAGAATGAATACAAGTTGGGCTCAAACATAGGAAACAATTTGAACAAAAAGTCTACAGATCAAGGTAAAAAGGAATATGTTATTAGTGATCACACGACCTCAGCAGGTATCAATCCTGACTTGGACTGCGAAAATTCATCGACTAACCAACAGACAAATGGAGAAGTTCTGAAGTTAACCGCTGATTTTAGTCAGAAAGATTATGTCATACATTCGAGGGCCAAAGAGAAATCCATCCAACATGAGGTTCAGTTCCTAATACTTCCAAAGACCTTGAGTTCAGGACCAGATCCTAGTAATGCTACCATTTACGTACCAGATGATACCTTTCCTTCTAATAAGCCGGAGATTGTGCTTGAAACTAAGGAACATTCAGCAATCATCGAGACAGGATTGGAGCATCCTAAACAACAGTTGAATCCTTCATGCGACACCAAGGCTGATGAACCTCATAACAACCGCGACGAGAGTGAAAGCGCTGGAAGAGCACAATATTCAGAACAATTAAGTCTGTTGAGCAAGACAGAATTACCGCCGGAATCCAAATTAGTCGATTGCAGTAAGGTATCGGAGCGACTGATGCCGAGCATAACATCCCATTACAGTGATCAGGATAACGTAAGTCTTCAGCGAGATTGGGGTTCGGATGATCCTAGTAGACTGTCAATTCAGGATGCAGAAAATGTAACTAAAAGAGGACAAGTGTTCACAATACCAGAAATTGTTATTTCTGAGGAGATTAGTTCAACTGATAGTGTTAATGTACTTGAAGAAATCACAGACATAGAAGTTGCTTCTTTCAGCACTCACTCCACCGGAAGCCTGTCACTTGATTGGGTGCCTAAAGAGCTGTTGAATGATTGTTCTTCGCTGCATCCTCATTCAGCACCAAATCCTCACAAAGAGTTGAATAAGAGTAAATGCGAGATTACCGAGCAGCACCTAGCAGATGAAGACATTCATAAGGCAGAGGAGATAGTTGAACATCCACTGGCAGTGAGATCTAAGGTAGCTTCAGACTCATTCGTGATATCTCAAGAGAACAATGCCACTTGGAGCAGATCCTCCAACTATGACGATAGCCAGAACGATCAAGAACCTAAGTTTGTTTCAGAAGAAAACAAAGGCAGTAACAGCAGTGGTTTTAGTAGTAGTGATGAAGAAAGAAATGTGCGCGAAAAAAGCTCCTCGGACTACAAATGCGAGACCAACGGCATTTATACGAGTACTAAAACCATTTTGATCATGAAGAAAATTTCTAGTTCGAAAGGTGTAAGAAGAAAACGGAGAGTAGGTAGTGACACGAAAAAGTTACGCACTGACAAAACTGGAAAGCCCACGTCCATTTCAACCAAACAGAGGACTGAGGTGACTGGAAATAAAATAAAATCTCAGAAACGAGACAGAGCTTCGACCTACGACGGAGTAAGTTTCAGTTGTGGTGCGGACTCAGATTGGTCCTCCCGACAGAACAGCATCGGAGGAAACACGTCCCCTCAGAGTGATGGTGACGATGAGGAGAACCATTTGACGGCATTGCAGCTGCTAGAGATGTTGCTGAGCAGGCTGGAAGCCAACCCTATCAACGTTCGCATCTGGGGCGACAGCAGGTAATTCTAGAAGAAAAAGTAGTCATAATAGGGTAGTATTTTCAACTTTGCTCGCAATGAATTGAAACAATCCACATCTACTTCAACAAGGTAGATGTGGAGCCTATCATCCAAGTAATGATGAGTTTCGCATAAAATCACACGAACAAAAGATTTTTTTCTAACTTATTGGTCGATTGAGAATTTTTTGGTATGGTACAGAAATGGTCGAGATACATAAAAAAAATCACACATTGGTACTTTTGCTAACTTATTTCACCAGCATTTGTTATACTAGGTTCTAATGGTATTTGGCAAATCGGTTTCCTTTCCTAAGTTCGGCTAATTTGTCATATGGCTATCACAATATGATTTCTCTGGTAGTTGAGTCTACCCAGTAGATATCACAATATAGTAACCCCAACAGCTAAATGTTTCGTACAGATATCATAATATAACTCACAATATACCACAATATAATCCCCAGACAGTTAAATCTATCAAATTTTACTCACATCAAACCCCATACTTCGTTCCATAAGGGAATTCCCTCATCCCGAAGGTTATCTATTTTAATTTCAATTATTTTTATCCAACTAATTAAATTTTTAACATCAAATTTAATTTGTTTTGTCTGTCAAATAAAAAGCCTTGAAAAAAAACTGTTGTCAATACTGGTAAATCCATCAGATGGACATCACACTAACAGCGTAACGTAGATCAGGCTATTTTTGATCGTAAACAGCGAAGGCAATGGCTTTGTTCAAACGGTGCAGCAGCCGAGCAACAGCGCACCGGCACTTAATTGACTTTAATAAATTTTCGAAAAAATTGCGAACCCGAGCTACGTAGGGAAGCACGCCAATTGCTTTATTGCAATTTGATTTGGACCTAATTTCCACCGAAGCCTCAACGCGAGTCATCGCGCGCTCATCTGTAGGTACTCTATTGTGAGGTTAGGGTTAGCTGATCAGTGAAACGAGAGTTATTGGGGCTCCGCCTCGCCTTTGAGGCTGTATCACTTACCACGAGATAAAACTAACAAATCTCAGCACTCTAATGCATAGGATTTTGAGAGCCAGAAGATTACAATCACGGTGAATGTGGTTTCAGCGCTTCTCCATGCATCGTTTGTCCGTAAAATCAGTCATAGTTCATTGGTGTTAGCGATCATGAAAACGTATGCAAACTAACGCGCATTAATTTAGTGCCTTCAGTGAGCAGTAAGAAGTTCATTTCCAGTAATAATATATTATTCATGCAACTGTTGGAGGACAGAACCCTCGCTTGTGTTAACTACATATGCGATGAGGAACAGTAAACTTAGTTTTCCTATTCTTCAACAGTTATTCCAAGAATTCGTACTTGGGGTTACTCTCTGTTAACCTGTACTTGGTCATTGTGATTCATTTCTCAACCCTTAAGCCCTACACTGGTCAAAAGCTATGATCAACGAAAGGTGTGGTTCAGGTGATGAGAAATATTGCACTTGTAAACAGATTTCATCAAAAATCTATTCTAAATGTATAAAACGTTTACCAGATAAGTGTGATATCTAAGCGTAGTCCTCCTCTAAGTGAAAATCTACCTTGTACAACAATGTTGAACGTAGATTGTGATGTACAAATTTACGCGACCTCCTTTAATTTGATGTATTCGACCACCACCAGGTGTATCCCTATCCCTCAACAGTTGTCGAACGACTCCATCACTGATTCATGTCTAAGTAGCAACCCAGTGTCATCGCTCGAATCGAAATCGTCATCCAATAAATTTTTAGCCTTAAGATACACCGTCCTCAAAGTGAGATGAGAGTATTTGTTGGGTGCTTCATGTCCAATTATTGAGTAAAGCCAACAGTGTTTGGGTTTTTGCAGGCTACGGAGCCCGATGTTCGTATTCGTGCTGGGAGCTGTTTTCTCGTACATCGTGGTGTTGCTCCAGGCCGTGCCCCACCGGACACTAGGGAGCAACAGTATCCACGGTATCTACGACAATTGCTTTGACAACGGTCCGGCGGACGACCATGACGTTGACTAAAAGCAGCGCAACACGTCAACTGGAGGACGAAACCTTCGTCGTGTCCCTTCACACGACAATCGGCTTCACTTCCTGACCTCCCTCTGCTGAGGGCTTGGACGATGGCTATTAACTTAGGACTGTTGGTGGGTGCAGCGAGATTGGCCGTATATCCTTCCTGCCTCCATACCAATGATGCTATCGAAGGGATTCGAACCCACGCCCTGTGCTGAATACGAACACTGTATCTACTACACCACACAGGCTTGGATGCCGAGGCTTAATAGTCCGATTAAGTAACCTTACAGCGTTCATCACATCATGTAACAGAGTTAATAGAACCGTGTACGTACGGCAGCGTGCATCACACTTTCGTGGCTGAACGTGAGAACTACCTTTCCGAATACTGTAACAAACAAATAAATATATAAGTAACCAAATCACAAACAAATAAATTTATAAGTAACCAAAGTACACGATGAATGTGCATTTATCCCGATGACACAATATTGCGATGAGGCATTGGAAAATTTTATAGAGCAGTTGGTATGAACAACGAATTCCTGAATCGGAAGTGTGTGATCGTAGTCTTAGAGGGAAACTAGTGTTTGGGTAATGCCCGAGGGTAGGGACAGGCCTGGAAATTATGACGCAACAGGGGAAACCAGTGGAAGCTGTAGGGCCCTATTGCTGATACGGATCACGGGCCTCACTCTTGATTCGAAGTGTGTGTCGCGGCGAGCCCTTTAGCGTAACGGTCAAGTCTTGGTATTTGTGAGAGGGCATGAGAGGTGTCTTGCTCGCCCCCCTTCCGGAGGATTTGACTTTGCGTCTGTACCTGTAAGTAAGCCAGTTGATGGTAGAATGTACCACTGTAAGTAAACCAGTTGATGGTAGAATGTACCCCTGTAAGTAAACCAGTTGATGGTAGAGTGTACCCTGTAAGTACACCAGTTGATGGTAGAATGTACCCCTGTAAGTAAACCAGTTGATGGTAGAGTGTACCCCTGTAAGTACACCAGTTGATGGTAGAGTGCACCCCTGTGAGTACACCAGTTGATGGTAGAGAGTACCCCTGTAAGTAAACCAGTTGATGGTAGAATGTACCCCTGTAAGTAAACCAGTTGATGGTAGAGTGTACCCCTGTAAGTAAACCAGTTGATGGTA
>SDVV010008151.1:0-17355 GCA_016164225.1 Gammarus roeselii | reverse complement strand
CATGAAGTTGTGACCGTCTTGGTTAGGATGGATGTTCCAATAGTGTTGTTATGGGATATCAGATCACTTCTCAGTGTTAGCATGTTACAGCACATGACAAATATGACTTCTGCTGACCCAGCGTTGGGTGTATACAGCACCGTCGTTGTGCTGAGTTCATTGAATATGATATTTCATGCTCTTTTGTACAAATATGAGGTCACAGTTCCCATTTTTGCGGTTAAAGTCGGAATATTTTATAGGTATCATAATTAGTTATTTGACTGTTAATCACGAGTGAATAGAGCTTTCACGATCAGGACTTGCTGAGCTCTTATTTAGCAAAGAGGTGCTTTCATCTTCTGAGTTGCTTTTGTATTAATAATAAGTTAGGAACATTTCAGTTATGCCGAATATAAGTAACTTCCGGAAAAGGAATAATATTTGATACGATGTGTTAAACCATGTTAGTCAATCTCAACACATTGCGGCTTCTGGAGAAACGTAGATACCGAGTGGTATGCGAAACCCAATACTATTTATAACCTGAACCTATGCGTACACATGTGATGCCAAAAAAACAAGTAGTTCAAAACTATTGATCAACAATACGCAAAATTAACATTCCTACTAATAAAAATAATTTCCATGATCATGGAATTTTATTTCCATATGGCATGTTAGCTGTTCGAGTTATCACTGCCCCAGCTTGGCTTAGCATGTTCGGGTTACTCTATAAACTTGTGTTATTCTATAACCGCCTCTTTCAGAAGACAATGCATTCATATAAAAGAGGGTTGTTCTTAACAAGAGCGAGCATGGATGTTATTAGTCGGGGGCCAACTTATAATGGAGATGAAACTATGAATTCTAACATGAACAAATGAAATGAGAATGGTAATATAAATAATTATTGTCGCAAGACAAGGTTAATAGAAGCAAACACGAAAACGAGAATCGAAGGATATAATATGCCCACAACCCCCCCAGTGGGAATATAAACACGTCCGTGTTGGTTTGTGTTGACGTGCTCAGTTGTGATTGTTCCTCGGCATGCCACAAAATGAAGCCGTCTCAATCAGAGACCACATTCGATAATAATTATTGTACGACAAGAAATGATTGTAGAGCAGTATCGCTCTGATGCAAGCTATCCGATCAAAACATCGCTACTACTGATTACCGACGATGCCGTCTGAATTATTATTGGCCCATCCTTGATGTAGGGTGACCAAGAAGTTGATTGAAATGTCACCCAGGGTTTGAAAAGAAGCAAACGACACACTGCCAATGTATTGAGGAGGATCCCTGATTGTTGTTAATGATTAAAGATTTATCTGTTTGATACCATTATTTCCGGTGCTGTTCTGTATTATACTGACTTAGCGAAAACTACAAGATCAGTCACAGTTTAATGTTGAACGAAATTACTCGAATATTCTGTTGAACTTGTCACAATTGCTGAAGCCTTCTATAACACGAAGAAGTGGGCTTATATTTGCGTAAATCAATGGGTATGAGACGAAATGAATGAACTCGTTGTGAGATGGAGATCACCGTCCCAGTCAGGAAACAAAAACTTCATTTTCGGAGCTATTTACAGACAACCCAAGCCAGAAACAATTTTTCAGAAATTTAGAATCCAAAATCCAAACAGCAGCTATGGTGAAAATTAACATCTCAGTCCAATAAGATTTCAATTACGACCAAATGAAATTCAATACAATAAAGACAATAATTAGAAGATTGAATCTTAGTCAACTCATCGAGACACCAACCAGAATCACAGGAGATTGTGTATACTTACGTGTCCGTCCCTCAATGACTAACCGCGAATGAACAAGTTGCTTGATCACAGTGCGTATAGAAAAGCGAAAACCAATCGTCCAGACATTCAAACAAAAGAAGGTTACCTGAATTATTACTTTAAACTATAGCTGTGGACAGAGTTCCTCTGTCGAACAAGAAGGGTAATCCTGGAGATGCAAAAGAGCAATCCGTGCATTTTATTTCATAAGTATTTATGTGAAACCTCTTGGCACAGTATCCCCAATAGTTACGAATAAATTTACACGTCCTTCATTCAGCTGATGTTCTGAATTCGGTCAAAAAACGAACAACCAAAGCCATCTATAATCACTTCTTGTAGTTGACAACAATAACAACTTAGCAAATGACATGGATTTAATGAATCAATTGAAAGAGTCTTGCTGACCGCGATTAAAAGAGTTTGTATTGCACCAAGCACGTGTATAGAAGTTGGTGGCCAAAGCAATGGGTGACACATAACATGCTGAACCAGAGGAAGCAAACTTTTTATATCATCGGGACCGTCGTCCAAAAAAGCTATCCGATTAAGTCGATCAACTACGAAAACACAGATACAATAGCTCAAAGTTTCATCTTTTGTTAGCAATGGTGGAAACTGGATTGCCCACATATTTTGTGGTTATGGGCGAGCATTGTAGAGTACCTAAAAGCATTAATGAAATCTGGGAAAGAAAAGAACCCACACACACGTACCTCTGTCCTTTAATAATTTACCGACTCCAAAGGATACACCAAGCATGCGAAGCATAAATTGTCTCTGCCATTTTATTCGCTGTAGTACGTAAAATACGATTTAATATAAATATTGCCGTACCTCCAGCAGCTCATGAACATATCTATGGCAACAAACAACTTCCCACAAAATATTCAAAATGGCCTCACTAGAGCGATACAAAAATACGTGGACATGAATTATCCCTCAAAACACAGACCCATATGACTCCTACCTGAACTTCAAAAGTCTCCCCGTCGACTTACCTAGAGGATGAAAGTCTAATAATTGCAGTCAGTAGGCAGCGATGTTTACTATCATTACTGGTCCTCATGGACCTGTCTAAATCATTATGGTGGTGTAAACAGCGATGTTTACTGGTCCTTGTTGCCATGTCTAAATCAATATGGTTGTGTAAATAGCGATGTTTACTGGTCCTCATGGACCTGTCTATATCATTATGGTAGTGAAAACAGCGATGTTTACTGGTCATAATAGACCTATCAAAATCATCAAGGTAGTGTAAACAGCAATGTTTACTGGTCCTCATGAACCTGCCTAAACCATTGAGGAAGTGTAAACAGTGATGTTTTCTTGTCCTCATGAACATGTCTAAATCATTAAGGTAGTGTAAACAGCAATGCTTAACGAAAAAACTTTTTCAACTGAATATTAAAGCATCGTCGTTTGAAAACAATCTCAGTGACGGATCCCAATCTGAATTGGTAAACAGAGGTTCGATCTTTTCTCCGACACCTGCAAACTTTAGTTACCCACAAGGATCGACTCTCGAACAGGTTCTTCGCCTTCTGCTTGTAAATAACATCAGTTGAGGAAGTCCTGACGACAACGCAAGAATTACAATAGGCGCAGATGATATTCAATTGCTGAGCATTCGACTGGCAAACAATAGCATCAGCTGAAGGAATATGCAGAAAAAAAACATTGACTTCCATACGTAATTGGTATACTTCAAATAGCTATAAGAAAATCTATAAGCTATAAGCAAAGCAAATATAAACAAATCCACACAAAGTATCCGGCAATTAGCTGTTGGAGTGTAAAAAATCCCTTTTAATGAGTGTCTGAAGTCTGCTAGTTTTGCTTGATCTCACTTAAACCTTCAAACACCATGAGGAACACCTTCTCTCCAAAATGAATGAAGTACAAAATAAGAAAATCTACTGTAAATTTAGTTTTTCGTAATCAATGTTCTGATCGTTTCACATATAGACTTTCGTCCAATCATATGGGGAATGTGTAAGAAACCTTGCTCTACGATATGCAACGCTGCCTAAACTTCACTGCAAAGGTAGCTCGTGAAGGAAGTTTTACGAAGTGCGATCTTGTGACGATCCTGCTAAACAAACTATGATAACTTAATGAAGCTATTTGTGTTGGCATATTTTCGAAAAGCTGTCATGGCCATACTGCATTGTGCTTTCAAACCGTAACGCCACCTACAATTGGATCACGCGGGGAGGAAATAACTATGTCACCGATCTCTAAAGAAGGCATATTGGTGCAAATGCGTTTGAAATTTCGGGACCGAATTGTTTAAAAGAAATGCCCGCTAACGTTAGAAATTACACACATGCATCTTTGTTCAGGAAAATAATGAAGTACTGTACTGCTTGCTCGTCAAATAGGGGATGGAAAACATTAAGTAGCTGTATATCTTGGTAGCGAAGGCACACCAGACCATCACAAAATGATAGCTGCAAACCAGAACCCCCTACAGGCACAAACCAGTTTCATTACATCACAGGGTTAGATACTTTTATTCACCATCTATCAGCTATGCGACAATGGGTATCCACAAAGCCACACGGAATTTAGGCTCACTCTCATTTAAATACATGTTAGGAAAACAAATAATGTAAATATAAGGTGCTTCTGTGAAGAAAACCCACTGATCGTGACTTGATATCAGGCGCGTAGCCAGAGTTTCTCAAAAGTAGCTGGTGTGTCGCGATTAAGGAATACCTGCTAGATGTAATTGATCTATATATGTATTATCTCTGGGAAACTACCAAATCACATGATATCAGGCGCGAAGCCAAAGTTTCTTCCCAAAAAAATAGATTTTGCAATCTTTTATTTAACTAACTCGAAAAAACATTTTCAGTTTACTCGCCTAGCAAAAAAGTTGATGGTTCTGTTTTATGTGCTCTTAACTACACTCTAAATGAGCTGTTCTGTGCAGTGTGTTTGATTTCAGCAACTGCAATTATTATTTGATATGTCGATATTTGTACATGCAACTCTTGTTCGTACACTGTAGTATATGTTTGATTTGTAACTACATTGGAAATTCTGAAAGCCGATTGACATTTTCTCTACTATGCAATAGCGTTAGGTAATAACGGTTTCTGTATTTGTGGGCAAAGACTTGCATCAGGATGAAATATTCCCATCTTTGTACACGACCTAAATCTGCTGGCAAAGTAGTGCGATTCAGCGTATGTTTACACTGATGTGGTACCATCGATTCTTTCTTTTTTATTTTTTGTATTATATGTCTGCAGTGTGTCAATCACCGTTAAAATTTTAAGTCACTGGTTGCTTCAAATCGGTTCGAACACATTTGTTATACGTTTGTCTACCGTTTTTGACGTAACGCAGCGTTACATCAAAAACGTGGATACTTATCCGGACCATATGCACTAGAGGGACATAAGCATATCCAATTCTTGTCCTCGAGTTTTTTCAGCTGTTGCGGGACCTTCATTTTACTAATTGTTCCATTGAACTATCCAACCTAATTTTATACCTAACTCTTTGTTCGATCGAACTGTACCCTGGATTTAACGTGCCATAATGATTTGTGGTATACTTTGAAGAACACTAGAAAACCATGAATACTTTGAAGAACACTAGAAAACCATGATGCATTAAGTGATCAATGATTTATTTATTCATCAGGTATTACATTATGAGAAATGAGAGTGGTACGTGTGAGAGTATGAGTGCGTGTAAGGAGCGTCCTACCGTCGGCCACCCGCTTATTGGAAGATGCAGCCTAGCGCGTATGTGTGGAAGTATCATCTCAACTCCAGGTTTGCACGTTACGTCGTGGTGACGTGGACTTGTTTTCTTTTAAATGGTTTGAAAGTCACTCTCAAGCAGCGCCGATCACGCATAATTACGTGTCTTTGATTTCGGGAGGGTCACGTATTCCAAGTTGCAATGCTCTGATTGCGTTCACTTCATGTGTTCCTGAACTCTTTGCAAAGGTCAATAATTTGAGGACCCTAGCCTGACAACCAATACAGAAGTGCCGGTTTCATTCTCGAGGCGGTGACATAAATAAATATTAAACGTGAACGACATGGGTGTTATAGAACGGTGACGATGGTGATTGCGTTTTAATCAACCAAAAACGTTGATTATTAATTTTCTCCTTGACCCCTATCTTCATTGGAATATACGTAGATGAAAAAAATACTAAGTGAACTGGCAGAAAAGGGGAAAAAGAAAAGCAAGGACAAATAAATTTTCCACCTTATCCAATAGAGGAATCAATACTTTTAGTTTATCAATTCTCATGACAAACATTACTTTTGCAAATGAAACCAGTTGCTAAATACCAACTTTCTTCAACAAAACTTCCCCTCATTTTGAGGAGCTTTTTCAAACAATAATTACAAAGGGATCAGGAGAGGCCTCACAATGATTTAACTCATGGGATCCGGCGTCAGTAGAGTAGAGCCCTATAATACCTTTTCTTCGAATGATTGATGGAAAATGACCTGAACGCAAACACTGTCAAACTTAACTGAAATGTAGTTGTCACATGTGAATATTTTACGTAATTAGAACATTTTTATTGTCCGTTCAATTCGAGAAAAAAACGGGCTATTTATTGCAAACAACTATTTTTTGCTCACTGAAGTGCCATTCTTTGCATCCAAGGTCATTTTTGGACTCAAATTTGAAAACTTCCGTATTCAGAACCAATAACACAACAAATTGATCCGTTCAGTTAAACAATTGCAATGGTTTTCATCCATTATTTTTTGATGAACCATGAACGTGTCAGTAATGTTTATACCCATGAGCTCGAACGAAGTTTAAAAACCGTACAAAGAAGGATGTTACCGAGATTTGATAGCACGGGACCCGATTATCCTCGAAATTATTCCAACTTCATCACAACGCAGTTTCTATTTTCCATGACCCATCATATATGCAAGGCTCGTGCTCGATACCTGACATGGATCTAAAGGCCATCTACAGAGACAAGTCTGATTGATGTTCGGTTCTCGGAAACTTGCTGTTGATAGATTACACCGTTCCAGAAAGATGATTGGACAAGTCAAAATTCAATTGATAAGGGAGATCTAAGCAGTAGTGCGGATAGACAATTGATAGTAATTGAACAAAGGATATTGCAATTTTTCCCGGGAATTGGACGAGAGTGGTGTTTCAGAGACGAATGAATAGTAGGGAATAAGACCGTCGGGTAAAGTTAAACGATCTATTAGTCGTGCTAGTGTTCTAAATTAGGATGCAATGAGTAAAAATTCTTACTAAATTATTCATGGAAGTCATTTCGAATATTCAAATTTCTAAACGTGTTCGCGTTCTCTTCCTTTACATATTCAGTGTATTGCAATCAGCATGAATGCAAAACAAGGAAAACCGTGTTATATGAATCAGAGACGCACCACATGCTCAGCGGGAGTTACTCGGTACACAACTCGCTCATTAATGTATGTGACCATGAAATGATATTTGTATGGAAATGAAAGGACGGTAAATAATATTATTGACCAGTCAGATGAACTGTGCTCAGCGTTGGCATTCATTCTTCGGCATCGGTAACCCGTCGAAAAGAGTTAATCGTCCTATATCGTCGCGTGTTCTACGATAGTATGAGGATCGACGATAACGGATCATAAACCAAATACGATAATCTAAGATTCAACCTTAATCGAAGAAAACCTAATAATCATACATTAACGATATCCAACGTTGTTTGAAAGATCAAATGATGTGAAGAACTGTTTGATTATTCTATAGTACTCAACATCATGTGATCTTTCAAACAACTTTTGATATCGTAAATGTATGATTATTAGGTTTTCTTCGATGAAGAGGCTATTTTTATAGTCTGAACACCGGTTCATTGCTACACTGATATACATAGAAAAAACACGTACGATTACCATTACAACTAGTCATATGAGTATTTTTTTTTCTGGGATTCTAACTAAAATTAATTGTTCATTCTTTTCGATAAGTGTTGACACTTTACCTCTTCTTCAACGTCTGAACCCGTAGAGGAAGTCAAGCGGGAGCAGCTGCTGATCAATCTTTCATCACATCCGTTCTATGATATTAATGAATCTGCGCCAGTGGACTCGGGAAACCCAAAACAAAACCTGGGTCAGTAAGTGGTCAAGAAAGGAAAACGCTAGGGATTAAAAATACGCCATTTATGAAAATCATTTATCGGCCTACACTTATATGTGCCAGGATTCGAATTTTTAATTCCTATTTTCAATCTAGGTTACCAATATCCGTAATAGATATATTACTTATTGAAATGAATTGATGGTTCGTCGTGTATGAATTGCCACCAACGGATGTTTACTCACTGATGCAGATGACTCAAAAATCATGTGTATGATTAGCGTTCTAGTTTATAAACGATTGTAATTTTAACTGATAACATCGCAGGATTTTTTTTATTTAAAATGCTACAAATTCTTTTCGTACGGACGCCTAAGTCATACAATATAGGGCAGTACCATAATCGTCGGTAGTTGGCACGCGGACGGTTCAGGAAAGAAACCCATTCCGTCTTGACGCATTTTTGTTTCTTTAAATCATAATTGCTCAATAGATTTTGTGAGCACAAATTCAGGACTACTTTTTGGAAAGGTGGTATTCACCAGCTATGTTTGCATCACTTAACAGGGAAAAATACTTAAACGTCACATAAAAACATGTATGACCATAATTTAAGATCGTTCATAAAATGATGCTCTTGAATCCCTCTTCGACATGCTCGCTGTGTGTCACACAAGTCGATATGCTTGGGTGCCGTAGAGTCATGTTTTTTTATTCCCTCCCTTCTGAGAGATCTCCTGTCTCTAATACGGGGCTGTGAGGATTGGGGATTAAAGGTACGATGGTCTTCAGCAGGTTGTCCCTACCCAGCCGGTTGGCGTCTTTAGAGGCAATTTGGCGCCTGATTTGGGATGAAAGCTCTGCCCTTTCGGAGGTAGATGCAGGGGCACCGACTCCAATCAATTCAGGGTCGTTTAACCAAACCCAGCTGCTGGACTTCAGTCCAACTATTGTGCGTTTATAGGTCACCTTAGGCTGAAGCTAGAGGCCTGATCGTACCCCAAGCAAAGTTTTTAATCTAGAAAACTATTTATTGACTTGTTCTCACCAATGTTCACAGAGTGGTTTGGTTCGCAAATGTTTGAGGTTTAAGTCAGTGTTCAAGTTTCGGACATAATGTAAGGAATGCAAATTGCAAGTCTTGTTGGCTCGCCGTTGTCCGATAAGACCGTCTCCCATACTGATGGGGCACCTTTGACTGGTCGAATTTTCCTAATAGACCGTCGTGCCGAACGGAAATATATAAGTAGTAAAGTTTCCACAGGGAATTAATCACTTTCATATAAGTGTCAACCCATTGTGGCGAGTGTGTATTACATCTATTAGGTGTTTTGAACATCACTCTGATCTATACTTTGATCCTATTTTTCACCAGGGCCAAACGTTTGAGTTCATCCCACCACCTGAGGTACCCTGTGTTCCTGAGGATTGAGATCATCTTGGCTGCCTTGCTGGTTTTCCGATGTCTCAGACTAGAGGTTGGCACCACGTATGAATAACATACTTCAGTAAAGGCCTGACTAGGGTGTTGCACAGAGTTAGGCCTTTATCCTCGTATGTATCCGACCTGTTTTCCAATTTAACTGATCATTTTATTCTCTTCTTTACACCTATAAGCGTTGCCACTAATGTTTAACTTTGTTGCTAAAAAAGACTCGCATGTCATGATTAAATGTTATGGATCTGGAAACCCGGAAACGTGTTGTTCGAATATATGATTGCTTAATCATGTTCATGACGGAATTTGCGGAATAGCATTTTTCACGTTTCACCGACCGTTCGGTGATTCTGTCAAGATCCGCTGCAAGGACTCGACTGTAGCGGAGTTTACAGCGTTAGTCCCCAGTGTCGATTGTTAAGCAAACATTTCAGTTTTGACTCATAAGTCCCGTACCGTATCGAAATCGGTTCTTGAGGGACCATATTTTCTAGAAGGGCCCACGGTGACCCTTTGTTATTTATCACCACTCGGTGTCGCCTCCTCTGAGAGCCAGTGTTTGATAATTTCCGCCAACCTACCCACCTTGACTTCTTAAAGCCGAGGTAGATGAAATCGATGTTCCTCGAGTCCCTAATGATAGAGATCAAGTGGTGGAAGAATTCATGGAGGTTGAGCTGGTAAGATCTCCCACAGAGAAAAGTCTTGCTGACTGGTATCCTGCAGATCATTCCAATAACTGAGGTTAAGCTGATTGGTTGAAATTAATAGGGATGATTTTCGGTCACTTCATGGGATGAGGGTTACATTTTGGTCTGGGAAAAAAACTCAAAAATATAGTACAACAATGATCCATATCAATGAAGTTGTGAATATTTCTCCATCTTAAGTGGCACCAACATTTTAAATCATTCCATTACCCACCAATGCCAGCCCTAGACCGTACCTTATACTGACAATTTGCCGATATCCACAATCCGCTACTGGCGCACTTTTTCCCCAAATGCCGAGCAATTGCATTGCATACGAATATGAAAATACCTCATTATTGAGCGATGCGCAAAAGTTTACACTGAAGGTTCGCGGTGAATAGCTTGAGTTTGATCAATCATTTTCCTTATTTGTTTCGTTGTCAGAAAAGTTTTATTATCGAGTTTTTTTATATGTTCTGCACGTACTCAATTGTTAACGAATTAAGTAAGGAAATTGATCTGATCAAAAAAAACTGTTTTGTTAAATGTCCTTCGTAATTTAGCAGGTGGCTGATTTAAACTGATCGCATCGTGAAGGCATTTAATATATTTCGTGCGTCAATGATACATACTTGCTGGGATAGGTAGAAATCTGCTCTGAATAGGTAGTATGTTGTTTCCAAATAATATTTCGATTTATTTAAATATTATATTGATTTTGGACAGTATTTGATTTTAGGATAACTATTATAAATTTACGAGTTGGTACGCAGTATGAATTCTACGCCGCCTCATGTCTGATTATGGCCAACTGATCTCAATCACAAGCAATTAAATGAATCCTCGAACCCAGTTCTCCAGTCCGATTAGTTCCCAATGCAATTACTTCTGTTGGTCTGCAACAGCCGTAATCTGTTGCTCTGCCACGAACCCAAATGGAGCTCTGCAGTGGAAGGCCGCTTGCTCTACCTGAAGGGAGGGTATTTGGCCACAGCAGCTCTAAACCAATAAAAATGCAATTGAATTGGGGCTGTGTAGGACTGTTTGACCACCCATTGCCGGAAACAAGAACAAAGATATATCGAATCGATTCTGGCATCGTACAGTCTTAATCTGGACTACTTTATCTCTTGCTGTCCGTTTTTTGTTTAACAAGTGTGATTTTTTTTTTCTGGGCTGCCCAAAATGATAGTAGTTGCCTGACAATCGAAAGCATGAGCTCTGATTCTTGTTTACTGCACGAATCACTTACATCTGCAGTCTTGCTCCTACCCTATATCAGTTTACGAAAATTCAGTAATAATTTCGAATCTGCGACAGGGAATTCTGGTAAACCACATCAATTGATTCTTACAGGACGAGCGAAATCAATCGGGTAGAGTTTATAACATTCCCCGCGTTCCATAAACTCTGCATCCGGTGTATATTATAACGTTACCTACATCTGATTTTTAAGTTTTGTTTTCGAACTATGTATATGAATATTACCCTTTTCAATTGCTACTATGAGTTGATTCAATTATAGAAAAAACATTTTTTGTTTTCTTTTCAGTTGCAATTAACGGATTCACCTTCGCGATACATTATTTGCAGACATGCAGAGGATAAAAAAAATAACGAGTTCATCAAACTTCGAAGGTAAATGGCTACTAAAAAAATATTTTCATGTGACAGGAAGCCGAATGTGCTAAATTACTATTTTAAACTAATTTCGATTTCAAACTTGATTGGGTTCCGTCAAAATCATCGGCAGTAGACACAGGGTCAGTTCAGCTCTGAAACGCATTACGTCTTTACACCTAATTTGCCTTATTTATCAATCGGAAAATGGGCAACTCTACTTCAACTAGTTGAAGTGCCGATTTTTTTCTCGTAATCACCATCAATCAGTCTGTCTTGATAATATTCACGTGTTATAACAAGCAGTTGGCGTGATCTCCTACTTCCCAGCCAGGAACGACTTCGGCATGTCAAATCTTTCTGCCAACGAGCAGTGAAGTAACATTTATGCACCCAATTGTGTCGTGCATAAGTAACCAAATTTTATCTAAATAATTTCATAAGCTCACACTATAGGGGTTAGTCGATCAAAGTCGTGTGCTTGCGAGTAGTGTTAAAACTAGTTCGAGTTAAGAGAGGACATACTCGGTGTCATAGATTTAGCTGCCATTCTGTTCCATGGTATCATAAGATAAATTCCTTCATGTTAACCGCTAATACTTTAAGTGTGTATGTAGAACGATCAATATTTCTTGTCTTAGTCTCCGACGGAAGTAGGTTTCGGTTGGACCAACATGCGTTGAACTAATATGTATGTGAACTCATGTCTTGAAATAAAGCGAAAATGACGCGAGTAATTCCTGGGATGTCAGACGTTACATTTCTCCAGCAGTCAGTGTACGCTATTTCCTACTAAACTTCAACAAAACAATGAAACCATACATTGTTTGAACTCTTGCACATATAGCATAATAAGATTTCTCTTCCAGTATTTTGATAAAACCTTTTGATTATATCGTTGACGTGAAAGTGTTCCATAGTGAGAGTACACATGAGTGTCACTCCAACGCTATGAAAATTATCAAAACTGTACAATATTTCCGATGCACAAGAAATGTTTTCAAAACAAAACAAAACTGTATCAATACCCACCTGTCTCTTCTATCGAGTACAAAGAGAATTGGTTAGAGACATAGTGAACAACCATTTCAATCCTGTCGAATCTGTATAATAATTATCTACCGTACCCACATCAATTGTTATAATGAAGCGGCAGACCAGATGATTACCAAAACGGGGTTGTACTGTCTATGATACGTCACTTGAGGGTGGCAGAATCAATAGGTGCAATTTGCCTGAAACTGTTTTTATTGGTCAGGGCTTGCCATTGATATTATGAAAGCTATTTATCAGCCTCGGCTCATGATAAACGCATTGTTGCGACAAAATTGCAGCCTTGAACAAACTCGCCTAACGGAATCACCGCGATCTATCTTTGTTATGGCCATGGGCAACAATAGTCCTCGTCGAGCTGGGAAGGTTTAATGAAGTTCGTCGTGGATTTTTTGATCGACCGTGAAGACATATATCAAGCCCTTCAACATTGAGTATGCTGCCGCCCCTCATAAACCAGGTTGGATGAGACTCTTTTTCAATTTGGCTACTGGTACATTTTATTGTACTCATATTTTTAGCATGATGCGAGTCGCGCCAACAATGATACTCACTGAATTATCGGGAATACTGTTTTCTCTTAGTTCGTTGAACATGCTATATCACCAATTCCCCTTAACCAAGTTCCCATACAAAATTACCTGGAACAATTACGTCGCTGGACAATACGGTTCCGGATGACGACTCACCATGCAACTTGGAATTGGGGCCAATCATATTATCATGACTGATGCAGTTAGGAAGTGTATACATTATATTCTTGTGATAGTTTCTTGCAAGATTACAACTATCCTTTCAAAATCAGTCATATTATTAGGTCACTTGACAGTGTCAACTTAGTCTAAGCCACCTTCCACCGTTTTTTGGAACCTTTCCTTTGTAACCTCAACATATTAATGACTTCCCATGCTCACTCGACTTACGCTTTCCTGTGCAGTCCGCCATTACGTTGGGAAATCCTGTTGAAAATGAACGCCATTGTCCATACGAAGGCTGTGTTTGTGCTCTGGATCAATTGATGTCTAGTGACAGGCAATAATGCCTACGAAGAGCATGTGAGCTCATGACGTCATTTTGGGTCTGATGGACAGAGGAAAGGATTCAGGGCCATGTGAGACAACATTATTGATTGCCCTGCCAAGCCGAGTCCCTGCGAAGCCATGCTTTAACGATGTTGACGGATGGGTCACTGCCCTGCTAACCGCCTTCATCGATCAAGCTGTCGCCTAATGGAGAATTATTTTTCTTCTTAGCTTCACAGTTTGACAGTTTATCATTCGGCGTCTGCGATATAACTTTCATGGTTGTGGTAATTGAAAATGAATTCACTTACCAAATTATTTCAAATTAAAGAATGCATTATAGATAACAAAAAATGTGTGAACTGGTTGTCACATCTATGCCAGTAGGACAGTATATCCATTGGACAGAATGGACTCACAGAACGGACTTACTATTGCCCAGCAAAATGTTCGCACGGACCAAATGAAATTATAAAATTGGCAAAGTTTTGTTTCCATGAAGAAGAGTCTTTAAATATGTACAATAATACAGGTATACATATGAAATTTGGCTGCCCGTACATGTTAAAGGTAGCTGAATAATGTTTTGAGCAGTATCGTGACATCGAATTAAAAAAACGTGTAGTTCATTTGTAATTACGAATTAGAACAAGCGTGAATAATTCCGAAGAGTCATGATGATTTTCATCTCTCCTAATATAATTTTGTAGTATTTCACTTCCAACATAAACTCAAAATACGGGAACGATGATTTGTTAAAACCAAATAACTAAGCAGCTTTCTGTCACAAACATTTATATTCGTAAAGTCAGATGCGTAAAATTCCGGCACTATACATCACCCTTTCCTTGACTGAGATGTGAACTTTTTTTTCGACAGAAAAACTAGGTCCTCGCCGATCAGACTGAAATGCGTGAAATGGGCGTAAGCGTTTTCAAATTGACAGTAAGACACTAGCGTGGTTAGGTTGACTTGCCAGGGCATCGAAATGAATCGATTCTTATTCATCGGTGAACACTGAAGTGATGAGCAATGAATAAACACTAATCCTGTAATTCTCACGTCGACGAAACTGTGATGATCGAGAATATTTGAATTGATACACATGTCGGAAATTCATTTCGTTTGAATATACATAAGAAAACTCCTTACTATGGACTATATCTTACATGTAGTTTCCCTGGACGCCATCAATCTATCAAATTAACTGTGACGCTGCATTGGTTTATTGTATCACAAAAATATTTCAAGTCAGTTCGTCCGATCGAATATGAGCGAAATATGTCGGTCGTTGTACTCAGTAATATATTGTATCACAAATGCTTCATTTATGCAACGCTTGATACTGATTTTAGTAGTTGTAAACAAATGATATGGAAAAAAAAACCTTGATCGGAAACGAAGACTCGATCTGACGTCTTCTTAATGCGAGACAAGTACTCGGATTTCACAAAACGAAAAGATAGGTCTCATGATTGCTAGAAGCACATTTATTCGTGTTTGCATCCTCGTTATTTCTTCATATGTATCACTTATTCATGGGTTCCGTTGTATGTTATTAGACTGCTCGCAGTGTTTCAATATATTTATATAATTGAATAATATATTAACGGAATATTTATAGCAAATTTCTCTAAGCTAAAGCAGTTTCACCAGTTGCATTCATGACTGAATGATTTCCTTTTCATTGTGATCAATAAAACTAGAACTAGAGCAGGCGGTCCAAATTGGAAAATTTCTTGGAACCAACGCATCCGAATGAAAAATATGTTGTTGTTTTTTATTAATCGCAAATGCCCCTTTCACTGAGTCCTGATTTGTGGAATCATCCAAAGCTGCTCGAAAATGTTAAAACTTTTGATAAGAAATTAGGAAAACCCATTAAAGACCGTATTCAGGCCGTAAAATACGTAATCGCTACCCATGAATGCGTCTAAAGTCAGAAATAACAATCCAAAAGGTGTTTCTCGCGTCGAAACATTCGAACTCTCGTTTAATACGTTTGGTGGAAAATTGTGACAACAAGTCAGAAATTCCTGTACATGCAAACCCTTTTAAAATGGAAAATGCAATTCCCAGCGGCCGACTGAAGCAAAGGGGGAACGCTAAGTAATTTATATTCTAATTGATCTCAAGATTTCGCTTCCCAGTACACTAATGTGGAGACATTGACCAAATATTTCTGACTAGCAACGTCAGTTACCTAAACAATAGCATATGCAAGGTTGTGTGTAACATCGGCTTCAAACGTCTACTTCCTTCAAAGTCATTGTGCAATATAGAACAGCTATTATATTTGTGGGTCTGTTTGAACGGGTAAACAGGATAATTTGCATGAAATCTTCGGTCGCGACTTTTGTGCTATCGATGGCCATGGTTCGCTGCGTCGCATACCGCAGCTAGTTAGATTCCCGGCTACGGACGCTAGCAATTGTTTCAATCATAAATTCACAATTCATTTAAACTCCTGTTGCATTTAATTTGCTTGGCTCTGATTAGAAAAGACACTTCAATTAAGTATATTTTCGATGGATCATTGGGTGGGGCGATAGTCAGATACTTGTATAAAATACGCTCTCGGTAGTATACTTGACCCAAGCACAGAGGCGCGGAACATTCGGCATGTGCTCAACTTACGGCATAAGTGCACTCAGCCATAAATGACCAGGTACATTCTGACAGTGCACACCGCCGTGGTCTTCATCCGTACCATTCTAGACGCTCAGGCATTCATACAGGGCACACCGCCGTGGTCTTCAGCCGTACCAAACATTCTAGACGCTCAGGAAACCGCGCTGGAATTGATTTCGCAACTCTTTAAGGACATCAGTGGTCACAAAAGTCCCAGGCTGCTCTGGTGTAGAGGCACGGTTGCGGGACGCTCTCTAACGACAGAATCACAATAGTATAATGTTGTTATACGGTTGTTGCGCCCATTGACGACAGATCTTGGAGTACTGGTCTCTTTACCAATTAGTCATGGAGACCTCGGGTTCAGAGGAGCAGGATATGTTGCTCTTCCAGCCTTCAACTCGTCGATGCATTCTGTAAGTGACTTAGTCGAAGCCGTCCTTTCCGATGTGACAACGTGGCTGACACGGAGGAGCTGCAGGATGCCGTAGGGATGAAGAGCTGCAGGATGCCGTAGGTTTTTATCTGCGGGTTCTGTTGCCTGTAGTAAGAGTCTGAATAAAGCATTTGACTCTCTGTTATCCAAATGTCATGCCCCATTCCACGCACTGCAATCTCTTACGTGTATCTGTTGTTGGAACACAGCTTGATTTTACCAACATGACCATAAACATGTGAGTTCGATATTCGCTCGAGTATTCATTCTTGTGAAATGCTAGGTTTGAAATAATTGACTTCTAATGAAAGAGTATCATCAAACAAAACACAACATACCGAGCAGCAACATCATTTACAGTGTCTCTCATACAACCTTTCAGCTATAGGTACTTTAGACTTCATATCAACAAATTCACGAGTTTCATTGTACGGTAATCAATTTGCTTTCTACCTGTAAAATTACATTCAAAATTTGAAGTCATACTTTTGAATAATGTTTGCATATTCATGTACCCCAAGCGTCGACAAAAGCACAGTATTTCCTAAAGTGCCCATCCGTCACTTCAGGTGCCGTATTACCTT
>SDVV010008150.1:0-17356 GCA_016164225.1 Gammarus roeselii | reverse complement strand
AGTGCGCTGATGACTAGCATTGTAAGATTGGAGAGCAGTGAGGGATTGTCGAGCATTGCGGACTGGAGGGCATATCGGGATTGGAAAGAATTTCAGAAATAAAGTACGTTGCAGGGTTTGAGAACATTGCAGGACTAAAGATGGTTACACAATTAAAGTGCATTCCGGGATAGGGGAGCATTGAAAAAGTAAAAAGCATTGCAGACTGGAAAGCAGTGTGAAACTGGATAACAGTTCGAAATTGAGGAGCCGTATGGAAATGGGGAGCAGTGGGGGACTGGTAAGCAGTATGGGATTGGAGAGAATTACAGTTAAGGATTGGGAAGCAGAGGGGTTTAGTTATTAGTACGAGATTGCAGAGCAGTATGGGTTTGTAGAGCAGGGTGGAATTAGGGAGTAGTACGGGATTAAAGAGCACTGCGGGACTGAAGAGCAGTGCGGGATGTGAGAGCATTGCGAGATTCAAACGCGTTAGATGAGGGATTCGAAAACATTGCGGGATTGGAGAGTATAGTTGGATTGCAGATCAGTGCGGTGATGGCGAGCATTGTGGAATTGGATAGCATTGCGGGATTGAAGACCATTGCTGGATTGGAGAGCAGTGAAGGATTGGAGATCATTGAGGGATTGGAGAGCATTTCGGGACAGGAGAACTTTGAAGTGTTGGAAAAGACTGCGGAATTCGGGTGCTTAGTGGTTTTGGAGAGCTTTGCGTGCGGGAGTGGGAATCAATATGGGTTGTAAGTGCTTGTGGAGCGGATGATCATTGCGGGGTTAGAGAACATTGCGAGAAGGGGGAGTATTTCATGGATTGAATGCACTGCGGGTTCGAAGAGCAAAGCGAAATTCGAGAGAGTTGCTGGACTGGAGGGAATAGGTGGATTGGAAAGCACTGCAAAATTTGAGAGCAATACGGTATTGAATAGGGATATGGTATTGGAGAAAATCGAGTGATTGTAAAGCAGTGTGGGATTGGAGATCATTTCTGATTGTTTAAATTGAGGGATAATAAAGCATTTTGAATTATAATGCTTTGCGTGTTTGATGAACATTATGGGAGTAGAAACGATTCAGGGATTGGATTTCATTGTGGGATTTCAGAACCCTGCGGGAGTAGATCGCATGCGTGATTGGAAAATTTTACTGGAATGATGATCAGTGTGCGTGGAATTGGAGAACATGGCGAGATTAGAGAGAATTGCGGGATTTGAGTGCGTTGCAGGTATAAAGAGCGTTGGAGATTGAAAAGAATAAGTTAATCATGATGCCATGCCGGTTTGGAGCCAATTGTTAGAGTGAAAAACGTTCCTGGATTGGGGAGTATTACGGGATTAGAGAGGAATTCAGGATTAGGGATCATTTTCAGATTGGAGAGCATTGCGAAATCGGAGAAAATCGTTTGACTAAAGAGCTCTACGTGATTCGAGAGCTATGCAGGATTTGAGAGCATTTCGTGATGGGAGAGAGTATTTCAAGATGAAAGTGCATTGCCGGATTAAACAACAATGACGGGGTTAAACAGCATGATCGGATTGGTGTCCTTAATCCGAACATATGCTGACAAATTAACATTCTTCTTGAAATGATTGGCATAAATTAAAGAAATATAACAAAATATCTTGAGCTATGTTGTCAACTATTCAGCTGAACCACCAACAAATGTTATCGAGATCTTTACAATCGAATAATGTTCACAGGTTCCTGTCCCATCAATGCATCAGTTCTAAATTTCAATCAGCACAACATAAATTTTTCAGCAATTAACTTGTCATCTGACAGGATGGGTCATTTTTTAATGGACCGGGCCAGTTGATCCCATTCCTCAGCCAGCCAAGCCTGATCTTGGCTGGGCTAGTTGAGACTATTCCTCCACTAGCCAAGCTGGATCTAGACTGGGCTCGTTGATTCTATTCCTCAGCTAGCCAAGCCTGATCTAGGCTGGGCTAGTTGGTCCTATTTCTCAGCTAGTCCAGCCTGATCTAGACTAAGCTAGTTGATCCTATTCCTCATCTAGCCCAGCCTGATCTAGGCTGGGCAAATTGATCTTATTCCTCAGCTAGGCTAGCCTGATCTAGGCTGGCCCATTTGTACTTCAAATTACATTTTGAAATACTGCTAGAATGGGCTCTTTAACCCGTCTCAGGCCACTTCCAACTATTTCTACAACTAATTCGCATTTGTTCACATACGGTTTATTAACACTCTCTTTTGTAATTTTGCAGACTCTCTTTTGTGTTTTTTGCACTCTCTTTTGGTGTTTTTTGCAGACCCTCATATGTGTTTTTGCAGATTCTCTAGTGTGAGAGCTGTGTTAAGAGCGAACATTTTTCGTGTTATTTAAGCCAATAAATAATAAAAAATAATATTGAAAAAATAGGCTACGTGAGTAATAAACCACGCCTGTGAAAAGAAGGCGAAGATTCCCACGGACGAAGGCTGAGGATGCCTTTTACTCAGGCGGACTGCTCGGTCTGCTCCTCCAGGATGAGCTGGAGCGTCTTCAGGGACCTCGTGGGAGACCTCGTCTGCCGGTTCTGTGAGCTTAATGGCAGGCTCGAAGAATACCTGGTGACTTTCCAGAGCCTGCGGCAGAGGGACGACGACTGAGATGACGAGATCCTTGCGGGGAAGGTCTTTGTCCTCAAGGAGCAGCTGCACACTGTCGCCAGTGAGGGAGGAGATCGGCAGGACTTGTGAGTCCGTTGCGGAAGTGATAGACGTATATAAGGTCCGAGAGGACCTTGTTAGTAAGCGTGATCTAGAGAGTTTTGCTGCAGACCTCTGTAGAAACTTACGTTCTGATGTGCAGAAGGCTAGTTAGGGCCAGGCGGAACGGACGAGGAAACTAGTATAAGTTAGCCAGTTGGTGGCCGATGCTTTACAGCTGGACAGAGAGGCATCACGGGAAAGGATTGATCGAAGGACCCAGTTCGATCGCGGGGAGTCTTGGTGGTCTTGCTCTGAATTCCTACCGTGACGTTCTGGGTGAGAGTGTGCAACGGCAGCTCGCATCCACCCCTAAACCCATATCATGGCTGCCTGTCTGGATGTGAACTCGCAACTCGGTTCCACCCCTAAACTCAAACCCGGGGTACCTACTTTCCGTCTGACCAAGAGGTCATCAGCTGCCGGAAAATGAAAACCGGGACTAAGCCGATACCTCGGACCAAGACATCCGCGTATCGAAACCGCACCCAACCTCGCCGGGCTTCATAGATTCGGATGGATTTCAGCAGGTCCAGAACCGGTTCACCTTTGTGAACCAGCCTGCGTTTGTGATGCCAACGCGGGACACTTTTGAGAGGTTCACGGACCTGAACGGCGAAATTGAGACACTTGTTCTATGTAGGTAACTCTATCGCCCGACACCCGGCGGTTGAATTTGCTCATAGGTGTAAGGCAAAGAGGAGGGTTATTTGCAAGCCTGGTGTCACGATTAAGAAGATCAGCAGTGCCCTAGCAGGGGGGGTCGCAGTTTCCAGCCGGGAGACACTCATCATCTTCCATGTAGGCACCAATGATCTTAAAAAGACAAGGTCGGAAGATCTGCTAGTCAAGTATAGGCAACTGATTTCTAACCTCAAGGCAAAAACGGATTGAGTGGTCATCACATCCATCTTACCGGGAATGAATGATGATACGAGCTGTATAGTAAGTTAACCTATACAAACCGAGCCCTTGAGACCATTTGCAAGTCCGATGGAGTATCCTTCATCAACTTGTTTGATGACTTTCGGGAGAGGTCCGATCTGTTCATTAGAGACAGCCTTTAGCTTAATGATGTTGGAAATGCCCGATATGACCGACTGCTCCATCAAAGCGCTAAGAAATACTATGCCCAAAAATCAGGGGTCCAGCGTTCATTAAACGGTCCAGTTTTGGCCGCAAGGAACCCTACCTAGAGGGCCCCGTGCCCGCAGCAGATTCCCGGATGGGAGCGATGACCGATCAGTCGATACAAGAGGAAGGAGCTGCTGGTACGGTAGACGCGTTACTGGGCTCCCAAGAAGGCAATTCTAGGGATGGTCAAGATCCTGGTACACAGCCGCCAGGTCAAACTTCCCCCCAATGATGAAGATGTCTAAGGCCGAGACATGCACCGTCTAAAGGTCCTTTTCTGTAAGTCTCAAATAATAACGAGACTATCATCTTCAGGGACTTCAATCTCCCTTATATTGACTGGGTGAGCCTAACTTCACAGGCCCCATCAGTTCATCGCCGATAATGGCATAACCCAGTATGTTCTTGAACCAACCAGGGAAACAACGTACTGGGCCTAGTCATGTCAACTGAGGAGCGCTTGGCGGGCAACCACCTAGTTGGCAACAAACTAGGAGATGCTGACCACAATGCGGTGGAATTCACCATCAAAGTGCCCCGTCCAGCTCCCCAGGAAGCTATACGTCGCCCAAATTTTTTTCCCGAGCAGACCTCCACGGGAATGAGAGAACAACTCGGTGTGCTTAGTTTAATCGGACAACTCAGAGAAGGTACGGTGGACACTTGCTGCCGTAATCTCAATTTGAGAGTTTGCGAGACTAGCGACCGATATATACCATCCTGGCCAACTCTTCTCGCTCAGAGGATCAGGCCTGCTTGATGGAACTTCAAAGTTGCAAGAGCCTTGAATCGTCGCGATCAACTAAATGCGAAACGACTGAGGGATTACATCGCAGAGGCGGCAAAACTGCACCGTCTGGCGTGTTGCACGACAGAGAAAAGTATTGCGGATAACGCCAAAGAGAACCAAAAGGATTTATTTCGCTACGTCAACGAGCGTAGAATAGCTAGGGACTCAGTGCTTCTTCTGTTCAATGTTCACAGTTGAGGGCCCCGGCTACGACTGTACATTTACAAATCGATTGGTCCCGATGGACACCACCCAAGAGTTCTCAAGGAAACTCGAGAACAATTGACGGATTCCCTAACCCACATCTTCAAATTATCGATTACAAGTGGCTAGGTCCTCGAAGACTGGAGAGTTGCCAATGTTACGGCAATCTTCAAGAAAGGTGACCGACAATCGCCCAGCCACTATCGACCGATCAGCTTGACGTCAACCGTGCGCAAAACCATTGTACGATTGATACGAAATCATCCCGTCGATCATCTGGAAGACAACGGACTCATTCATAACACTCCACACGGCTTCCGCACTAAGAGGAGTTGTCTGACAAATCTGCTGGACTTCTTCAATAAGGTGATCAATGTGTACGACCGCCGCAAGGCAGTGGATGTCATCTACTGTACCTAGACTTCCAAAAAGCCTTCGACAAGGTGACGCACATGAGACCGTTTCACAAAGTCTCTGAGCTTGGCATTGGTGGCAACGTACTTTGCTGGCTGCGAGCCTGGCTAACAGGACGCAATCAAAGAGTCAGCATCGGCCAGGCTTTGTCCGATTGAGCCCATGTTACTTTTGGGGTGCCCCAGGGCAGTGTCCTGGGTTCTATCTTCTTCCTCATCTATGTAAACGACATGGATACGGGGCTTCTGCCCAATGTATTGAAATTTGCAGACGACACGAATCTCTGCCATGCAGCATGGAGGAAGTGAGACATAGTTGAGATTCAACAAGATCTCGAAAAACTCGTCCAATGGTCGGAAGCGTGGCAGATGCCCTGCAATGTTGCAAAATGTACAGTTATGCACATGGTGTGTCGCAATGCCAACTTCAACCACACGATGCCAATTTAAGGATATGGGTGTCTTTATCTAGAAAGATTTGAAAGGTAACGCGCAGGTTAGTGAAAGCAACAAGATTGCTAACCGTTACATTGGTTACATATTCCGTAACTTCCTCTGCAAAACGAAGGACATTGTATTGCCGTTGTACACGTCCCTCGTCAGTCCCAAACTTGAGCATGCAGTCCAATTCTGGTCTCCACTCATGAAGGTGGACATAGCCAAACTGAAATGAATCCAGCATCGTGCACCGCAGCTACGCCACCACAGCTACGAGGATAGGCTGAAAGAGCTTGGCGGAAAAAGCTTGGTCACATACTGAGGGACCAGCTCATTGAAACCTTCAAATAGCTAACGGGATTCAACAACGTGAGTCCTGTTGGCATCTTTGACAGGGACAACAACATTCGTACACGAAACAGCGGGGCGTAACTTGTGAAAAAAGATTCGCTACGACTATAACGCAACAATTTTTCACGGTCGCAATCTCACGGTTTTTGAACGACTTACCAGCCGCGGTAGTTGGCTCTGAATCCGTGAATGCGTTCAAAAACGCGCCTGACAAGCACTGGGCTACGTGACTTGTTTAATTTGAGAACGACACGATTTTTCCAGAAGCCGTCGAGATTATGACTATAGGGATATTGAGAAGGAGCATGACACTGTTCTCTTCACAATTCAAGCTATTACTAATAATAAATTCATAATTAGTAACAATAATCGCATGTCGCTGGTAGAAGTAGTTGTTAATTATTACTTATAATTATTTTATCAGTACCAATGTAATGATTGCTATTGCTGACCAACTCAAACGACTGAAAAACTCCATATCGGAACGGAACGCTTTCTACCACTAACATTGTTTGTACAGGCCGACTGATAATACTGCATTGCTTGTACAGACAGACTGATAATATCTCGAGAACGATCATTCTATGAATTCACCGGGTAAGAGGTGTTACGGCGACTCTCATCCACCCCTAAACCCACGCCAGGGTCACCGGTACTGGGTGTGAGCCCGTAACGGTTCTCGCATTCACTCATCCCGCTTGCCTACGAGGCCGTCTGCTGTCCTAACGGGACAAGCAGATGCAGGGACTATGGTATTCTGAAAATCGACACCGCCCAAGAGAAGGGCTTGCTCAACTCGGTGCGGTGGTGAAAATTTGAAGGGAGATACTTAGCCAGAGTGACACAGAGGAATAGGATCAACAATGAGAAGTGTGGCTAGAGTGACACTGAGAAATAAGATCAATAATGAGAAGTATGACCAGGGTAACACTGAGGAAAGGATCAATATTGAGAAGTATGGCCTGAGCGGGGAATAGTGCGGCGGCTGGATGACTGTGCAGGTTCTTTTGTTGTGGGGTGCTACGGACACAGGAGGTAATGTTTGATTGAGATTGATGAATTTTGTGATGAAACAATAGGTGAATAGGAGTGGACGAAGACCATGAGGAAGATCGCCCGTTGGGTGGATGGATATTGTACAAAATGCTTATGGGAGGAAGAATATCACTGTAGATTAGCGAGACAGCGTACAACATATCATGATTGTGAATGAGTGAGTTGTGATGCGGCCCTGATGCGATCTCCCGTTTTCAGCGATTCGTTGAGAAACGTTCAACGGGAATATTTTCCGCTGAATTGCATTTTTTCTGGACCTAATAAAATATTTTTCGATCAATCATACAAACCGATGAACGCATTCTTTTGAAATGTAGAGTTAAGCTATTCCGTGACAGATGAACTCGACCGGGGACATATGTTATTCGCTAATGGGGTATCCTTACTCGTATAAATCAACTCAAATCATACCACTTCATTGCAACTATATAGGGGTTGACCCTGAGCTGCCAAACACACTGGAAGAAAGCAACCTAGTTCTAAGGCAACATACCTTGATGGTTGTTAGGGATGGACTATTTCATGATCATCAATAAGTTACTAGAGTAAATTGTGTCATTGCACGGGAATGTTTGATGAAAATGCTCAGAAAGAATAATGTTTCTTACAATTCATGATCGAGTCATTGGAAGATTGCCCTTCCAACTGCCTAAGACTGAGTCGTGAGAAGATTGTCCATCTCTGTTATTCATGGAATCGTTGCAGGAGGTGGTGTATGATCAGCGACGAAATACTGATGCTGTTTTCGAGATGCAATACAGAGCGATGCATGTGAGGAACGTGAACAGGATGAAAAGTTTCCCCAGCCCTATTATGACATCGTCAGCAATTATTGCGCATTGATCGTTACTTAATGCATTTAGATTATTACTTTACACGCGTAGATTATCGTTCAATATTCGTTGTCAGCACTGCTTGACCCTATTATGTACGTATTTTTTTGTATCATACCCTGACTGTAATTGGTAAAATCCACAACCTTCTCAGTGTGAAACATTCTGATTAGTTAAATTTTGGAATCAGGCACGATGCTGTATTACGTCCATTTGCCCCTCACACCGACTCGAAAGCTGTGAAAAATTGGCAAGGAACATAATAACGATTCAAAATAGCTCATGAATGCAAAATTAGCCATTCCACTTACGGTGGCAGAACGATAGCTAGCTGTTGAAAGCGGTGCACATTTTCTATGTTGGCAGCCGATCATGTGTCAGAGTGTGAAGCGAGGTTAGTGATTGGTTCACAGTGAAAGTGGGTCTGGGACAAGGCTGCGTGATGTCTCCTTGGCTGTTCAATCTCTATATGGATGGAGTGGTCTGGGAGGTGAACGCGAGTGTGCTGGGTAGTGGCTTGGAGCTGTTGGAAGCGAATGGGTGGAGTTAGCAGTTGGGCCAGTTGCTGCTTGTGGATGATACGGCTCTGGTGGCGGATTCAGAAGAGAAGCTATGTAGGCTGTTGTCTGAGTTTGGTAGAGTGTGTGACAGGAGAAAGCTTAGAGTAAACGTGGGTAAAAGTAAAGTAATGAGATGCGAGAGAACTGCCGATGCGAATAGTATCAGTGTCCTCCTCCTAATGGAGAGTTGTTGGAAGAAGTTCAGTGTTATAAGTATCTGGGCTCCGATGTGGAGATGACTGAACTAGTGGAAACTGAGTTGAAGTCGCGAGTGAACAAGGGGTGTAAAGTATTGGGTGCACTGAAGAAAATAATGAGCTGCAGGACGTTGGAGATGGGAGCAAAGAGAGGGCCGCATGAGGGTGTCATTGTCCCAACTGTGCTGTACGGAGCTGAGACTTGGGGGGGGGTGCAGAGGGGAGAAGAATGTTGAATGTTTTCACTAACGACGTGGTTCGTATAAGAACAGGGATGGTGAAGAAGTTAGAGGACAGAGTAGATTCGCGTGTTCTGAGATGGTTCGGGCACGTGGTGAGGGTGTATGATGGGAGATTGGGGAAAAGGGGCTGGAAGGCCGAGGCGAGTGGACGTAGGCCAAGAAGGAGACCGAAATTTGGGTGGATGGATTGCGTGAAGCAGGCGTTAGGAAGTAGAGACCGGAGTGTGGAGGAAGCAAGAGAGCGTGCACTGGATAGGCGTGAGTGGAGAATGAACATGAACGGATGAGTTTTGACGTGCCCTGATGTGCGATCCCGCCCTACGCACATCGTTGAGAGACGGGATGGTCGTAAGCGGGGGGGGGTCTGGTCATCATGACGCGGCAGGGGTTAACCAGTAACATTGTCGGGCCCTGCTGCCAACACTGACCTCAAACCGCACTCGTAACCCGGATTGTGTGTTGCGGGGTTCCCGGCGGGACCTTTTTGCGCATAAGAGCTAAGGTGTGCGAGTGTGAGTGTTTGAGAGTGTGAGGGGCTCCTTGCCGTCACCCACCCCCTTGCTGTGGGATTTCGGCCTAGTGTCTGTATCTGTATCTGTACTAGATGATTAAATAAATTATATTCATTGCTATTAATTCCGAACGATACGAAAAGAAAAAAAAAGGACTGTAAAATCTCTAAAGATTGTATATTTCATACACATTCATGAACCAGACAGACTCTAATATCTTAGAAAACAGGGCGTGCGGAACATCTCCCTTGCTGAGCTTTGGGTGGCTCTGAATACCAGCTGTAGGACCTCAGGTGCATCCACAAGCGACTGAATGAATTCGATGCACAACACAGTTTTGTTGATCGTTGATAAATTATGTGTTGATTTGCTGGACTTAGAGACTTCAAATCGTTGTCGTTTACCAACACCATATAAGGTGGAAATCGTTTGCTTCCACGTCAGTCCTATCATAAACTCAATGAGTCGCTCCTCTCTGATATTGACCACGCGTGATGTCATGTCAGATATGGAAAAACTTTTTTATGAAACAGTTATTTCTAGCTATAACGACGTAATTAATAATTGATCATCTTAAATTTTGTACTATTTTGGAAAAAAAGGGGAAAAAAACTGCATTGTGTTTTAGTACACGAGAATTTTGAGGCACTTTGTTAATGACCTAAGTGACAAAGTTCAGTTGCTGTAAAGCAGATTTTTGTTTGTATTACAAAACCACCCGCGTTTTAATATCTAATTCTCGAATTGAACTCCTGTCAATATTGTTTGTCCTTTCCAACGAAGTAGCCATTAGTTAATTTGGTGATCTATGAGCCACTTGTGGCAAAGGATCTATGAGCAGCCAGAGATAGAGGATCTATGACTAGGCAGTGATAGCGGATCTATGAGGAACCAGTGATGAGGGATCTGTGAACAGCTAGTGATTACGGATCTGTGAGCCGTCAGTGATAGAGGATCTATGAGGAGCCATTGATGAGAGATCTGTAAAGAGACAGTGATTACGGATCTATGAGCCGCCAGTGATAGAGGATCTATGAGGAGACAGTGATGAGGGATCTGTGAGCAACAAGTGATAACGGATCTGTGAGTAACCAGTGCTAGCGGATCTATGAGCCGCCAGTAATAGCGGTCCATGAAAAGTCAGTGATTGAGGAACTATGATCAGCCAGTGATGACGGATCTGTGAGCAATCATTGATCTATGAGCAACTAGTGATTGCGATTCTGTGAGCAACTAGTGATAGCAGATCTGTAAGCCACTAGTGATAACGGATCAAAAGTGATCATATCATGCAGATCCAACGCTGGGCAGGCGCTTGAAGCCTTTGTTGCTTTCGTTTACATTACGAAGGCTTATAGTACAGCGTGTTGTATTGCGGGCTTAGAGCCTTGGCCGCGAGTAGACAGAGAGAGGGATACGGGATAAAGAGGGAGTGGTGCCTTGACCAAGAAAAGGAAGAGAAATGGAGGCATGATGAAAGGGATATATGTTAAATGCGGTGAATAGTTGCATCTAGAAGTTGGGAAGTGAACTAACGTCTACAAATCCGACGATGAATGGACGATTTGGACTCCAAAGAGTTTAATATTTTGAACGTGACGTTACCCTCTGTGATGTTTGTGCAGTACAATGCTTTTAGCTTTCGTGAGCGGTTTGTTCAAACAATAAGGAAATTATAAGAATCTCCCACCAAACATCAAAGTGCGATAAGATTGTGGCTTTCATGACTATACCTAAACGATGCACTGTTCAATAGAGCCAGAAACAATGGACTGTAAATGCACAGCACAGGATAACCGTTCACCCAACCAGCCTCAGTGCGTAGCGTTGTAGCTGAAACAATAGCCGCCGTACAATGGAGAGGGTATATTCCATTAGATTAGATTAGAGTGCTCATGTCGAGTGTTTCCTTTGGAAGAAGTGAAAAAAGAGTTGGGGATAGTCATCGAGGCTTTAGAATTTCACGCACACATACAGACAATGGAAGGTTGTTATGACAGAGAGGAGAAGGACCACCACTACTGTCATCACTACCTACTACCACCACGCCACTACTACCCGGGGCATTTCACCCCCGGAGAAGAAAAAGTCGCGTGTCAGAACGACAATTCAGGAACGAGGCGAACAAGAAGTGAAGAGAAGAATTGAGGTTTCAGGCGATCGCATCTCAGATGGTCGAGCAGAGACGGAAACGCCCATGCGCTCAGCAGACACATGCTTTTCCTCGAGCGCATGCCTGTCGGCTTGCCCCAGACGTTGGGTCAGACGGACTCCAACTAGGTATTGAGTTATGGGAATTATATTTCGACAAGTATGTGCACATTTAGAAGAGCAACACACTCAGTTGCCTAGGTAGTGGTCCTCCCCCAAGTGCTCAGAAGATTAAGTCTTCTGTTCACAAGTGGTTCCATGAAGGCTGTCGCAATTCAAGGTGAGACGTCAGAGTGACATCTCTTAGGAAAAAAGTTGTTCGTGGCATCTCCTGAGTTTAGTCAGAAGACACACAAGTACTTTACATTATGAAAAATGGGTATTATTGCAAGTTTCTGTCCAAGAATGGGACGAGTCTTTACTTTTGGAATTATGCTGAATCTAGTTTAGTCAGAAGATACAAAAGTATTTTAATTTTTCGTAAACACTTATTCCAATATTTTAATCCAGGGAAGCCAGGAATCAATATTTAGATTTTTAGATTGAATTGAACATCGAGTTAGTCAATATAATTCAAAGAGAAGCTAAACTTTTGAAAACAGTTATCGCATTATTTTGGTCCAGAAAGGGCAAAACCGGTATTTAAATTTTGGAAAAATCCTGGAACATTTGGGAATTAAATTTCAACAAGTCGTGCACATTTAGGAGAGCATCACACAAAGTGGCCTGGGTAGTGGTCCTACTCCATGTGCTCAGAAGATTAAGTCTTCTGTACGCAAGTGGTTCCATGAAGGCTGTCGCACTTCAAGGTGAGGCGTCTGAGTGACATCTCCTAGGGAAAAAGTTGCTCGTGGCAACTCCTGAGTTTAGTCAGAAGAAACACAAGTACTTTGAATCTAGAAAAACGGGTATTATTGCAAGTTTCGGTCCAAGGATGGCACGAGTCATTACGTTTTGAAACTAATTTCGAAAAGTTGTGAAACATTTGTGGAGGAGAGGTTATCTTATATACGTCTCTCTTCTCACTGCTGCAATAGGTCTCGCCCGAATCGGTGCCTCAAGAGAGAGAGAGATAGTGATATGTCAAAAGGACATGTCCAAGAAATGTTGTTCTACTAATAAAACCGGCATTGCCACCCAAGGGAAGCAGTTTTCTGGTATTATCTGTCCTTTTATTATATATTTTTACCTCCTGACTCGAAGAGAAGAAGGGAAGAAAAAAAGAGTGGCATTGTGTCGACAGTGTGTCTCCATTGGAGGGTACTCACTGTTTCAGCAGATGGATGTTGTCCCCATTTCTCCACTTTCTGTTCTCTCCCAACAGGGAAGGTATATAAGTATGAACAAAAATCTCATCATGTCGGCAAGGTCAGTCCGTAGGAAGATACTAATTGCCTCAACAATGGATGATAACCGTCGAATCTACGTCGCACCGTCGAGTTGATCGAGCTCTCCTCTTGGCGCGGATTCGGTTTCTGCCTATCATGAGGTGCGGTGCTGGGCCGCCGTTGCGGCTCATCGGCAAGTGCCGCTGAGTTGCCAGCAGACTTCATATGCACTATCGGCAAGCGCCTCTGAGTTGCCAGCAGACTTCACATGCACTAGTTGGTCGAATCTACATCGTACCGTAGTGTTGAGCAACGCTTTCCTCCTGGTGCGGTTTGATTTTCGGATAGAATGCGGTGGGGGCGTGAACTGTCAATGCGGCTCCTCGGCCAGCACCGCTGAATCGTTGTAAACTTCAACCGAGCTGATCCGTAACTGGTATCTATCTTTCTCCATTTTTCTCCTCTCTTTTCTCTCCCGGCGGGGGGTATAAAAGTGAAAAGAAAATTACCGTCGTGTCAGCAAAATCCCTCCGAAGGAAGATACTCATTGCCTCAACAAAGGATGATATCTGTCAAATCTACGTAGTACCATCGTGACGAGCAAAGCTCTCTTCCTGGTGCCGGTTCGATTTTCGCATATCATGGGGTGTGGGGTGAATGATATCACCGTACCACATATCAATAATAAAAATAGAGGGAAAAAATTGATGGTTTCTCTCCAAGTCTTCTTTGACGCATCGAGTTGAGCAAGCTCTCCTCTTAGGCGGTGTCGATTCTTAAAATACCATAGTCCGTCAACTGCTTATCACACTTTGGGGACAGCATATGGTCTCGCAGGCTAGCGGTATGGGTCAATGCGAGTACCGTTACGGGCTCACACCCAGTACCGGTTACCCTGTCGTGGGCTTAGGGGTGGATGCGATTCGTCGTAACACCTCTCACCCGGTGAATTCCTGTAGAAATTATTGTTACAGAGATTCTTTCAGTCTGCCTGTTCTTGCAATGCAGTATTATCAGTTTGCCTGTACTTGCAATGTTATTGGTAGCAAGCGTTCCGTTCCGATATGGAGTTTTTCAGTCGCATGAGTTGGTCAGCATTATTAATCATTACATTGTTACTGATAATGAAATCATGAGTAATAATTTACAATTACTACTACCAGCGAAAAGGCCATTATTGTTACTAATATTGGATTTATTAGTAGTAATTGCTTGAATTGTGGGGAGAGCCGTGTCATGATCCCTCCCTATATCCCCATAAGTGTCATCTCGACAGGTCCTGATGAAGTCGTGCCGTTCTCAGGTTAAACGATTCACGTAGCCCAGGGCTTGTCGAGCGCGTTTCTACCGCAGCTGGTAAAACGTTCCTAACCCGCCAGATTGCAATCGGGAAAAAGTGTTGCGCTATAGTCGTAGCGAAACGTTTTTTCCAACGATCTGGCCTATCTGCCTTCATAGCTCGTGAGTGAGGAGGCCAAGCTCTTTCAGCCTATCATCGCAGTTGTGGTGGCTCAGGTGCAGGATGAGCTTAGTAGCACGATGCTGGATTCGTTCCAGTTTAGCTATGTCTCTCCTCATGTGAGGGGACCAGAATTGAACTGCATACTCCAGGTGTGGACGGACGAGGGACGTGTACAATAGCAATAATATGTCCTTCGTTTTGCAGACAAAGTTTCGGGAGATTAACCCAAGGTAACGGTTAGCGATCTTGTAACTTCCTTCGACCTGCGCATTCCATTTCGAATCTTGCTAAATAAAGAAAGTCACGTATTTCTGCTGGTCAACAGTAGCAAGATTATTTCCGCTATCGTGTGGTTGAAGTTGGCATTACGACATTCCATTTGCATAACTGTACATTTTGCTACATTGAAGGGCATCTGCCACGCTTCCAATCATTGGACGAGTTCTTCGAGATCATGTTGAATTTTAATTCTGTCTCTCTTTGAAAGCCCGCATCCAAAACGCTGCCCTGGGGCCCCCCAGAGGTAACAGGGACCCCTTCGGAACAAGCCTGGCCGATGCTGACTCTTTGCTTGCGTCCTGTTAGCCAGGCGCGCAGCCAGCGAAGTACTTTGCCTGCGATGCCGAGCTCATTGACTTTGTGTTACAGTCTCCTGCGCGGCACCTTGTCGAAGGCTTTTTGGAAGTCTGGGTAGATGACATCCACTCCCTTGAGGCGGTCGTACACATTGATCACCTTATTGAAGAAGTCCAGCAGATTCGTCAGACAGCTCCTCTTACGGCGGAAGCCGTGTTGAATGTCATGAATGAGTCCGTTTTATTTCAGATGATCGACGAGATGATTTTGGATCAATCACTGGATGGTTTTGCACACGATCGATGTCAAGCTGATCGGTCGATAGTTGCTGGGCGATTGTCGGTCACGTATCTTGAAGCTTGCCGTAACGTTAACAACTCTCCAGTTTTCGGAGAACTCGCCACTCGTAATCGATAAGTTGAAGATGTGGGTCATTGAGACCGCCAATTGTTCTCAAGTTCTCTTAAGAACCCTTGGGTGGTGTCCATCGCGACTAATCGTCTTGTAAATGTCCAGTCCCTCAAGTTGTTTGACAACTTCCTCTCTCATTTCTTCCTCTCTCGCGTCAGCCTAAGTCAGTCATTTGGGCTGACTTCCCCAGCGTAAACAGTATCTCGTTCGTAGCCGGGGCCCTCAACTGTAAACACTGAGCAGAGGAAATTATTCAATACACTAGATATGTCCTCAGGTGACGTTCTGAGGGCACCATCTTTATCCATTAGCGGGCCAACTGAGTCCCTAGCAATTCCAAGCTCGTTGACGTATAGTTAGAAATCATTTATGTTCTCTTTGGCGTTATCCGCAATATTTTTCTCTTTCGTGCTCTTAGAGAATCGAACTAGTCTAGAGGCTGTCCTACAAGCCAGGCGTTGCCGTTCTGCCGTCTTGTTATCCTCATCTTTGTGCATATAGTTGATCGCGACGATTCAAGGCTCATGCAACTTCGACGTTCAGACAAGGGGTCCTGATCCTTTGGGCAGGATCAATTGTCCTCAAGGGTAAACATCGGTCGCTTGCCTCGCGAACTCTCTCATTTAGGATACTGCAGCAGGCGGCCATCGTACCTTCTTCGAGTTGCTCGATTAAGTTAAGCGCACTTAGTTGTTTTCTTATCCCTTGAAAGTTTGCTCGCGCAAAATGGGGGCGGCTTATAGCTCCCCGGGTGGATGGACGGGGCACTTTGATGGTGAATTCCTCCGCGTTGTGGTCAGCACCTCCTAGTTTGTTGCCAACTAGGATGTTCGACCAAGCGCTCCTCAGTTGACATGCCTAGGTCCAGTATGTTGTTCCCCCTTGTTGGTTCACGAACATACTGGGTAATTCCATTATCGGCGATAAACTCCGTTAGTTATTGCCTGAAGCCTGTGAAGTTAGGCTCACCCAGTCAAAATCAGGGAGATTGAAGTCGCCCAAGAAGATAGTCTCGTGATTATTTGAGATTTTTGTTACCAGCTTCTCATAGAGCTGGGCATCTTGTTCCGCAAGGGTGTGAATGTTGCGGTACACCAATGCCAGCTTCGCAAGGAACTGTGGAGAGTGATGTTCTAATAAATGGATGCAGTATCTCCTTTATGTACAGCACGGACCCACCTCCTCACTAACTTGGGGTGGGCTCGTCCACGCTGAACATTTTGTAGCCTGGTAGCATTATCTCTGCTGCCAGGTTTCTACTCTGGAGATCGAGCCATGTTTCGTTTATGTCAATGACATCAACGAGTACAGAGTCGCCAGTCCCCTCAGTTCGTCGAATTTAGAGGCATATGACTGCGCGTTACAGAATAAATCCTTAAGACGGTGCGTTTCTCGGTCTTCGGCCTCTTCATCATTGTAAAGTGGGGGGTCTCAACCTGCGACTGTGGACCAGGAACTTGACCTTACCTAGAATTGCCTTCTTGTGAGCATTGTAACGCATCTACCGTCCCGCAAGCTCCTTCCTCCTGGAGTAACCGAATGATCATCGCTCCCGTCCGGGAATTTGCTGCGGGCACGGGGCCCTCTAAGTAGGGCTCCCTGTGGCCAAAACTAGTCCGTTTAAAGCACGCTGCAACCCTAACTTTAGGGCATAGTGTTTCTTAGCGCTTACGTGGAGTAGTCAGCAAAGTCAGACATTTCCTATATAATTCAGGTGTACAGTACTGGAAAAATTATTATGGATTTTTGAGATTTTCGGTATTTTTACATAAAAAGGTGAAATAAACACAATTTATGTATTGATATATGATTTATTTCATATTATTTATGCAGAACGAGTATTTCAGTAGTCTGTTTGCCCTCCTTTAGCAGACTTAAGGGCTTGTACCCGTTTAGGCATGCCACGAATTAGTGTCATGCACAAATCCTTGATTCTGTCAGAATGGAACCAAACTTTTATGAGGCGTTCAATAAGCTGTTTTTTGGTTGTAA
>SDVV010008149.1:0-17356 GCA_016164225.1 Gammarus roeselii | reverse complement strand
AACTGCATACCATACATAACTATCAAAGTTGAATGCAAATATATAATTATTGTTTAAGTTGGTTAAGATAGGTTTTTGATGATTTACTAGATCAGAATCGGATGTGTCTCTCAAACTGCAGAAGATTTGATCAAAATGTAGAGATATTTGTTATGTATTAATCATAAAACACTGATAAATCATATGCACGCATGGAAAGTTGATTGAAAAAATATTTTAGGTTGCGTAGGTATTAATGTATCTGGCAGTGTATGGTAACCCTTTTGCACAAAATGTACGTAAAAGCCTACCTGGTGTCAACACATGTGTAGACACTGTGAAACTAACGACCAAGGAAATGCGTACAAAAGTGTTCATATGTGTCCATGGTGTTTGATATTGAAAAAAAAATGCGTAAAATACATACATGTGGAGGGTTCAGATGAATATATTAATAACTGCATACCATACATAACTATCAAAGTTGAATGGAAATATATAATTATTGGTTAAGTTGGTTAGGATGACTAGATCTTTGAACCTAATATCGCGTAAAACCGATTCAAATAAAAAAAAAATTGCAACAAATGAAGTGAATATGTTCGTGTGGAACCTACCTGTCGAGTCCCATCCAAACATATAACAGAGATATCGATAAAAATTCTGGACTCTAAACATCTGCATGAGGATATTTACTGGATTAAATTGGAGAAATGTATTCAAACTGGTTTTGATATGGTAAATATACAGCCTAACGGAGAGATTCATACATATCAATATCATACATAAGAATAAAACTTGAATGAAACTACATATGTAACAATTGGTTAGGATGACTGTTAGGTTAGGTTGCCTAAGTTTTAATGTATTTGGCAGTGTATGATAACTCTTATTGCATTCATTGATATTTGATCTATGATGTCGTATATTGATGTATATGTCGCTAATTATGCACCTTAGGCATAGATTACATCCTAGATCTTTTGTTACCGTGGACCTTACATCACAGATCCCTAGAAAAACAGGAAGAGTGAATTTATTCAATATTCGTTATAATAGATGAAAATGGTAGGAGCAGCACATATATCATTACAAAAAAAATCATATTCCAACAGTGAAACCATACAAAAAACATGCTAACGCTTTAACAGCCGTGACAAACACTGACTTACGCGGAAAGCTTACATGACCGTTTTGCACTCAAAAGTCCACAAACGAGCGAATATCTTACAATACCTAAACTAGTCGAGAATACTGGAGTTGTAACAGGAAAAGTGAAGAAAATATATAAATATGTAGGTACATAAATTGGGAAAGATTGGTGAAAATATGAGTCAAGTGGGTAGATTTGATATGGATGAAGATGAAATTAATGAAGAAAATACCTAACATAAGTATGGAAACGGGGGACAAATATAGGTTAAGAGAGGATAGGAGGAGTTAGGTTTACGGCCACCATCACAAACCTTCAGTGAAAAATGCTACAATGGATCTGGTGAATGCTCAAATAAGTCGAATATTCTGAATTAGAACGCAGTCTCATAACAAAGCCTGAAATGAACAATAACTTCTAGGTGTCTAAAGTGCAAACGGATCACAATCATTTATATAACTATGACGTGCGGGAATAAGCATCTAGTAAAGACATACGAGCGGGTAACATAATTGAGATGAACATTAAATTATCGAATAATTTCAACACTAACACACAACACAAATCCGATAGATTAGTTCTCCAAGACAACATGGAACCGGACCCGAAATCCAATGTCGAGAGGGGAAACACACCAAATTTTTTGAAACATTACATCCAAATAAGCGTACTTTATACCCAACATTCCATGAAATTAGGCAACTTTATATCGAATATAGATATGTTCCTATGATATCAAATCAAATGTACACCAACATCTATAAAATATCTAAATAAGATTCTCTACTCTACCCTAAGCAACAACGATTACCTATTACTTACGGTGTATCCTACTGCACCCAGATGATGAACCCTACTCCAATATCCCACGTGATCTGGTTCATGACTAATATCGTATACTAACATAACAGCCATACCGCAAATAATTGACATTTAACGCTGAGTTAATGTGAAAAATGTTATTTATACTACGATACCTGTGCAAATCTATAACGAAATTCCTAGACCAAACTGATGCTATGCCTCTGAGAGTACAAATCCAAGCCCACTGTGTCATAACAACGAAGTCTACAATGCTATACTAGGTCACTTCTCAGCAATCTATCACTGATATATAAGAAATTCCAAAGGAAACATCCTGTCACGTAGAATACTTCAGACATACTTACCAAGTATCTGTTTAGTCCATCATCTCTGAACAACATCGAGCAAAGTCACATCCCAGCTGAGTTTAAAGGTTTACCCCGATAATGAGTCGGAAAAAATGCGGTAATCGTCTCTGTCTGAATACATGGACTTCTCAAAGTACTCCAAAATAACATCCTATGTATGATGAATCAAATAAATGACTGCTGGACTACTGAAAAGCGAAACGGCCAACGATTACCCGAGTGAGATCATTTGCTTGCAACCAACGTGTTACAGTATGTTGCTTGCATGTCCGAGGCCACAGACCAGCAGCTAAGGGAACCCAAACCATGAATGCTCATGTGAAAGTAGACCGTAAAACAAATACAAAGATATTTAGGATTGCGGTCCTATCAAACTCTAACAGAAATACTACCATACGACTACACTTTTGCGTGAAAATTATGAACACGTCAACATGAACATGTTATAACCTGTAGATGTTCATAAATGTAAATAATCCTTGTATGCTCTTATTTAAATAAAATATATAATTTATAATCCAAACATAAATATATAACGAAACATACACCCGAACATAGCAACATGATACGGAATATTCAAATGAGTCATTCAATGACAAACATAGTAATATACATCATGCCCTCCTACCGTGCGAAATATTCCAAAACAATCATGTACACCGTTGGCAAGACCTAATAACGAGCATCTATATAATCCCTCCGTAAGCAATCGTAAATGGAAGCAATCAGATCCCGTAAGGAGACTGTAATTTACCGTATGGAAAACTATTCTCCAAGAGGACCATGTCTCTCGAGATAAAATCTTTGTGTGACCGCACATCCAGAGATAAAATCGCTAATTGTCATAGCTAATTACCACTTGCGGTTGAACTATAGCACACGCTTCTACTTGCATTGGAAAAATAAATAGAGCTTTAGTCAGAAAATAGTACGAGTAAATGATGGAAGCACATGTACCTCAACAGGTTACAACCTGTAAATGTTCATAAAAATGTAAATAATCCTCGTGTGCTCTTATTTTTATAAAATATATAAATTAAAATAATAAACTTGTCTCATTGTCCACCTAAATAGGCATTGAAAAATATGCATTGGAAAGAACTGTAACGAAACCCATAAAAACGATGTAAATGATTCTATGTAAATCAAAAATATTTATATAATTGACCATGATTGATTGTCCACCTGTAATATGTTTTTCGAACATGCGTGAATGTTGTGCCAAAACCCTAAAATTGTTCACTTAAAAGTGTATTTAAATCAATTAATATATATGTATAAATAAACCTTATTTGATTGTCTACAGAAAAAAATTCATCTGAAAAAACTACGTGAACGTATCTGCAACTGTTTGTTTCTTAACACTGGATCCTGACGAATCTACGAAAAATATATCGTTAAATGCGACAAAGCAAGTGGATTTCATCAATAATATCAATCGTGCAATATAAAATATCATGTAAAAACAATGGCTTCTATTCAAATGAGTCATTCAATACCAAACATGTTAATATATATCATGCCCTCGTACCGGGCGAAATATTCCAAAACAACCATATAGAGCGTTGACATGACCTAATAACGTACATCTATATAATCCATACGTAAGCAATCGTAAATGAAAGCAACCAGACACCGTAAGGAAACTGAAATTTCCCGTATGGGAAACTAATCTCCAAGAGGACCGCACATCCAGAGATAAAATAGCTAATTGTATAACTAAATTGAGACCCACATGAGTAATTGTCTCCATGTGGTTACAGACCCCATAAGCAATTGACCAGAACGTTTGTTAACATTGGACCCTGACGATTCTCTGAAAAATATATACATTAAAATGGGAAAAAGTCATTTTCTTTCAAAACTCGTAACGACCGCACATTCAGAGTAAAAATCGCTAACTGTCATAACTAAATTGAAACCCACTTGAGTAATTGTCTCTATGTGGTTACAGACCATCTTATTCCTTCACATTTGCGTTTAGACGCTATAATTATGGCCTATCTAATTCCTTCACATCCGCGTCTCGCCGCTATAATTATGGCCTATCTAATTCCTTCACATCCGCGTTTCGTACCCCTTAATTAACCCCTATCTAATTCCTTCACATCCGCGTTTAGTACCCCCAAGTTAACCCCCATCTAATTCCTTCACATCCGCGTTTCTTAACCTTTATTAACCCTTATCTAATTTCTTCACATCCGCGTTTCGCAGCTACATACACTACTCTCCTGCTATCTGACTCCGGCCAATCCCTACCCCACCTCCCGAATGACTCCATTAAGCCCCATCTTATTCCTACACTAATTCGGTCAAAATTGGTTTCGACCCTCATGGTCACCCCATGGTCGCCCCTCCATACGCACGCGAATAAAACTGCCTTGATCTCCCCCCTACCCACCATTTATGGTCGCCCATGGTGGCCCCGTCATCCGCCAGACGATAAAACTGCCTCGAATTGCATTTCGGCCCAATTCTAGCTCCTAACATACCCTTACCTCGAACTTCAATAGCGTCACCTTCTCGACGGGCCTTCTGTAGGTCAGAACCATCGCAAATTCGAACACCCTTCCTCTTGTAGATCTTGGCGTTATCCATATAATTTGGAATACGAGTAGTCACAGACGCAATCACCTCACCATGTGAAAAGGGCATCTGAGAGTTGGCCTGCACCGGAACAGCGGGACACCGCGCAGCGTCACTTGGACTGACCGGAGCCAGGCTATCCGAACATATGGAGAGTTCATCCGAAGATACACTGATACAATCATTCGAATTTTTCCCGTTAAGACTTCCTGGTAAGACTTTTACCCGAGGGGGGTTGAAAGTCCCCAAGACGGATGGAAGGCCGGGCAAATTCAAGTTTTTCTGTAAGGAGCTCGACATGGCGAGCACAATGCAGGAGTAAGTCAATGAGGCTGCCCATGACCAGGAAAATTAGTGGTATCATTGATTGACAAGTTAGACTTGGTGGTTGACGGGTACAGAGCAGGCGCTCTAGTAAAATTACGCCTACACTCCAATGCATTGCGGCGGACAGGACAAGCTCCAGAGACAGAGTGATAGTCATCGTAGCAGTTGATGCAGCATTTAATATTTAAAAAACAAGTTTTCCATGAATGACTAACTGAAGAGCATATAGAGCATCGGCAGCAGCGGCAGTAGCGGCAGCAGCGGCAGCAGCGGCAGCAGCGGCAGCAGCGGCAGCAGCGGCAGCAGCGGCAGCAGCGGCAGCAGCGGCAGCAGCGGCTGCAGCGGCAGCAACGGCAACAGCGGCAGCAACGGCAGCAACGGCGGTAGCGGCAGTCGCGGCAGCAGCGACAGAAGCGGTAGCAGCGTCAGCAGCGGCAGCAGTAGCAGCGGCTGCAGCGGTAGCAGCGGCCGCATCGTGAGCAGCGGCAGCAGCAGCAGCGGCAGCCGCGGCAGCAGCGGAAGCAGCAGCAGAAACGGCAGCAACGGCAGCAGCGGAGGCAATAGCAGCAGCGGCAGCAGCAGCAACAGCGGCAGCAGAGGCAGCAGCGGTAGCAACAATTGGAGTAGTGGCATTAAAAGCATCAGCGGTGGGAGTAGCAGCAACGACATTCTGTCTAACTTCGTCAGAACACTAGCTAACTTGACTATCTTTGTCTAGTCGGTTCCAGAATGAAAACCTTTGCAGCACCTCCACTGTTTATTTTTTGGAGTGCAATGCACCATTTCTTAAATTCAGCAAAATAATCATGAAATAAGGTAGTACCCTTCGTTATTTGAATGGACTGTACTTTTTAAATATTTTGGCGGATTGGATATATTTTGACGGTAAATGGGAATATCAGCAAGCCGACAGATGAAATAATAAATGGCAGCATCTGTAAAGGGTTTACTTATAAAAAAATAATACAATTTTTGTAATCAATTGGTTATACTGCACTTTATATATGATTTATTATCAAGTGCTTCTGAAATCACCGATACAAAAATAATTTCCCACTATTTGAAACAGCTAAATATGTAGGACACTCCGTGATTAATCAGCCTGTCTGCAGACACAACTCCCTGTTGCTAAATCTATTGATTTGACAGCTGCTCAATGAAGGAGATCGCTGCTGGGGAAAAATGGTCTAAGATGGAGGCCAATGGAACACCGGCCAATTGGGAATAGCTTCAGGAATACGTAGACTGCCGCCCAAATGAAAAATTTACTCATCTGCACATTTCGGAATCCCATATATGATTTATGGGAGCATGAACTAACCTTACCTTGACCTCAACAAATATCTTGGCTCTGTAAACGAACATCGCATCGGAACCGAAAGCCCCTTTGATGCAAATGGGAATTGTCCTGCAGAGTTTTGATAATATCAAGCATAGGAAGAGTCGTTATGTATTTATCTATTCCAATAAAATTCTCTAGATATCAATTAAACATTTGGGTATCTGTGTTTGCACTTAATAGAACATGAACGACTAGCAAAGTTCACCCATTCACTTCAGTATAGATTAAATAAACTCAACAGCAGTTTTTGAACGATTCGCTTTTACTATGAAACTGGCATTGATTAGGAAGCTTTGCCAGAAACACTTGCAAGACTTCATGATTAGTGAGAAAACTGTCCAGAGGTTTGTACTCAGATGATACAGTGTCGCAGGCGATGCATCATTTTTAATGCCCTTTCCGAACACGAGGTTGGAAGTGCAAAGCGCGTACCGCCACCTATTCATACAACCATTTGTCCTTGGATGAAATTACCCGGTCATCTCAATGCACGGTCATTCAATGGTCAATGGTGGTCAATCATAGTACCTCTGAGAACAGATCGACGGTCAATCATCGTACCTCAGCCAATCCTACCAGAGTATTGGTGATTCCTCTGGCAAAAGTCAACCTTTTTGATCACTGATTGTTGTTCAAATGACTTGCTATCAAATTAGGGAGGGTCATGATCTGATCGACAAACGACTCCCACTAAACACAGCAAGATGTTCTACACAGACTCTGGCTTTTTGTGGTTTACTGCACAAGAGGCAAAGCTCAGACGGGTACGAGTGAGGTAGTAATTGAGTACCCAATATTCGATTGTCAATGAGGGTCCAACAAATCTGCTAAAATGCTGCTCTCGCTCTAATAATTGGACCATTTGCATCGAAAAAAGGGTTCGTGGCGATAGCCACTTGTTTCAATCTGTCTTCGAGGCTGGTCGTTGAGTTAATTGGGTGCAGCAGAGCCGAAGCACCTTGTCTATACAGTGTTGGACGCGGGGTGCTCAGAAGCCCAACGCCACTCACACGCCGGACGAAAACATGTAGTGCAGTACCAAAGCCTTCAAAGTACTCGACAATCAATGCATTAGCTCCCACTACTACTTCAGATGGAATCGGGCCATTTTTCAACCTATATTTAGTGTTCATTCAAAAATAGCTTCACGGTTTTAATGTTTTCCAACTCAACTAAAGTACTTGTAACGGTTTCTGTCTTTCTTGGCGTTCTCGAAAAGTTGGTCATTTTCGACCGTTATTATGCAAAGGATTTAACCAATATTAACGCGAAAAGTAAACACGTGGTTTTTAAAACTGAAACTCTTCATTGCAGTATTCTGTTAATGATTTTAGATATCGAAACGTATTATGTTCACGTGCAAGTGATGGTTCTCAATAAATTAAACCTAAACCAGAAAAATATTCCAATGCTGTTACAGAAAGTCTTCTATTATTTTGACATGTTGTTATACGATTCAAATATCTTTTTACTTTGTCATTGATTAGATTTAGTATAATATTAAGAAAGAATCACATTTGTTTGAACATCTCCATTTATTTCTTCCTATATTAGTTTCAAACTGATACACATTTAAATCACCCCCAAGTATCTACAGAGTAAAACTGGCACTTTTTATTTCAGTAATGTATTTCAACGAAGTCAGAATCAAATCTAGTTGAATTAAATTCTTACTTTAAAATAAGTATTTGTAGTTCACTGGAACAAATTTAGTCGTATATGAAACGATATGACAATTTACTCAAATTTTAGAACGATTTGCGCAGAACAGAACCGCAAATGCCGCTCTATTTTTTTTTTATACAGATCGTTTCATATTAGACTCAAGTTAGAATTTCTCCATCTGTGTGAAGCATAAAAGAAAATCCGCTTACGCTTTATTTTTACCTACGAAAAAAATATGAATGTTTAAATAAATCTTTATAATTGAAACGGATTCATATCATTGCATTAATATCTGAACGTACCTAGAATCTAAAACCAATCTACAAATTGGAATTTACAGAGAAATGTCATCGAAAATTTATTTGAATCTCTCTCTAATCGTTACCGAGATTTCGAGTATGGTACGAAATCGAAATGTATACTGTGGTGAACGCCCTGGTTCAGTTTGATACTGCGACGTAGTAGCTCCGTGCCGTTATGTTGCAGTTGGATATATTCACTGGCTACGTTGCGAGCATATTGTTGGAACCTTCCTACCCAACCTAACCCAACTTAGAAACATGTATTTCTAACCCACGGGACATAAATACGTGTTCCTAACCTGCGGGTAAACGTACGTATTATTCTATGGTACGTAGTTCAAACCCGCGGGGCAAACGTACGTGCTATTATTATATATTGACTACCCCATGGTATCCAACTACCCCACCATATCCACCTGGTATCCGAAATGAGTTAGCATCCTCCAGGAGTTTTCTTCCGCTACTGTACAGTAGCAAAATAAAATTCGTAATAGAGAATCTTGCATAGATAAACAATAATCGTTTTCCAACAAGAAATTTACTATAACCATGCTTTATGTTACAGTTATGTATGAATCTGAGCAAAGCTTCCAAATAAATCATGTTAATCGATTTTTTGGTCGATTTTTAACCAGTGAAATATTTTACATTCAAAACTAAGTTAACGATGAAAGATTTATTGAATTCTTCAATGAATTTTTTTCGCATTTAATTAAACTTATTAGGAAAATCAATTGACAAATTACTTCTCAGCGATAGACTAGTCATTGGCGAATTTTCTACCACTACTGTACATAAGAAATTAATGGACCTGCTTGCTAAACAGTTTTATAATTAAAAGCATACGTGGATGCTAAAACTTCATTCAACTACTCATGAAATTATTTTCCGTTCGGCGTGACTAGTGTTCATGAATACGCGTGGCATTTTTTAGTGACCCAACGTGTTAGTCACACAATGTGGTAAGGTTCAACTTTGACGTCAGTAATTATCAAAAGAAAGCATGGTAAATGGGGTAAATGATGCACTTTCAGTTTGAAATTATTGAATGGTTAATGTTGACATGTGCATTATAAGATAACCATTTTGTGTATATTGCTTATGATTACAATAACATTTTGATGTGAGGGAAACATGCTTGTAGGTATAACCGTTAAAAGCAATGCGCAACCAAGCTACTGCGACTAATGCTGCTGATACTGCTAACTTGTCCTACTCCCATTCAGTAGGGATATAATGTGAACTTTCTAGTCAAAAAGCTTTTGCGCGTTTGCATTATTCGATTATCCGATGCGGGGGCAACTCAACGGTTTGTAACCCTAACAAGGGCATGTCCAACAGTGTTTTTCCCTTTTTACTGGCTATAGAAATAATTTCACCCTTCTAATGAACCCTCTAAATCCGAAATCACATCACAAATAGATACGTGATTCTGCCAGCTGTTAGTTTCGTCACTTCTGAGAGACTCAACACATGGCCCATGCGTTAACTGATATGAGACCTTGCCGCGCTGACGCGTCGAAATCACATGGGTAACACTGCAACAGGTTCGTGGAAAAAAATGAATTTGATATAATCTTAGTGTATGTATATAATCTTAGCTACAAATGCAAACACTGTAGAATGTTGGGAGAAAAATACACTCAAAAAAGTCTTACAGTGTGACAAATGTAAGGGTTTCTAGACTAACGTTTCATCTGACGAGGTGAAAATACCAATATATACAGATTATATAACATCAGTTACCCACTTGGATCAATGCAGCGTAAAAATGCGGAGGACTACAATACCCCCCATCATATTTGAGATTGAAGCGTCCTTGCTTGCGCCTTACGGAGATCGTAGAGACGTAATTGCCTAAAGTGTTTTGCATTAGCTATTTTGCTTTCTACAAGTCGTAAATGTTTCGAGGGTGAAGATGGAAAGCGGAACTGCGATGCTTTTTTATAGGCATAACTGCTTTATTCAATTCGGATTGTGGGGTTAGTCTTTTTGGTGTGACACTGAATGGTGGAATTGTAATGATCGATTAGAAATAAAATTGCCCAAAGTGTTTTATAAAATGTTTGTCTTTGATATTTGAAAGTTTTTCAATGTTCTTTGATGATTTTGCATGTGACGGTGTCATGTTGTTTTGACATTTCGGAAAATCGATTGTTACACATTCTTTTGCCTTTTCAGCAGGGGGCAACGGATCAATTGGATTTCGATTGACTTTTTGTTTTAATTATTATTTTATTTAATTTCAATGCATGTAACATCATGATACTTCTGAACAAACATGTAAAGAAGGGAACAAAGCTTACTAACTACTTTACACTTAATGGAATCCACATTGCTAGCACATAAACGACTCGAACACAAAACTGCATCACTCGCTTGATCGCCCTCTCGTCATTCAAATTGTCACATCGATGTTCATTGTTAATTGGTGTTTGTTATTGCTGGTCGTAATCGAAAGCGATGTAGACTACTTTAGCCCGGCTATCTTTGGTAAATTTGGGTTAGCAATTTTGTTGATTTAAGATACACGGTCGACTGTCGGTCGTTTTCTTCTCGTCATCAACAAGTAGGACAGGAACCTGTCTTACTCAAACTGGTGTTTAATTTGTTTACTCGGAGTCAGATGTTACCCAATCATACTTGGATTGTGTCTGTTTTGCCTGCCAGTATACCACATCATGACCACACGAGTTAAGGGTCTCTTAACTCGCCTCTGATATCTTTGCCTTCTGACCTTCAATCACAGACTTCACCGAGAAATGAACTAATACGACTTGCCTCCCTTTGTTTACAGATTTTGACCTGTGTTTTTGTCATTGTTTAGTGAGAAGTTCGTCAAATTATTTTCAGTCATACATTTTAATATCGTGTTTGTTTGTTTCATTACTTGTATCGCATCGGACAGGTGCAATCATCGCTCGTGAGGTGATCCAGCTTATCATATGATAATCATGGCAAGATCATCACAAAATCCTATATTTTCTGAAACGTTAGTGACAGGATGTTCATACTTATTCATATACGCTTTTGTTCATACACCTTGAGTGCGACTTTTGAATCATGACAATCCTTGTTGATAAAACCGTACAAATATGTTGTTTACGCATCTAGCCAATTCATCAAAATATTGACTTCGTGCAACGTTGTATGAGCGCTAAAACCACTCTCCACTAACCTGAATTGGTGCAACACCTGGTCTTTCGAACTCGCACTTCGGAACATTTCATCCATGCAATTTGGTCTCGAATTACCCGAAATTTAATTAGTACCCATTTCTCAGGGTAGGGTGAATTTCATTGCAAACTGGCCTCTCTACCTGTCGCGACGTGTTTTACACACGCCAGATGGAATAGCTCAAAAAGGTCCTCACACGATAATGAGGAAGTCACGTTTTCACCCATGAAATGTGTAGAAAATGGGACGAATATTGATTCATTGATGACTACATTGCCGGGTAAATTTGTACGGTTCTAGGAACACCATTCATAAGCAAATTAATCGATTAATTAGTATATGCATCACATGTTGCGTATAATTGGCTACTTCTTATACCCTACACCGGTTATCCATTCAACATAGTTGAAAAATTCATGCATTTTATTAATCATTTTCACTCACGAGGTGTGGTTGTGGCACATTGGAGAGTACTTCGTTGTCGCAGGGTTGAAGCGATAGAGAATTGAGATATCGGGATTCCGCTTCAGAAATCTCAATTGAGCTACACATATCATTTGAAGACCCTGTTTCAAAGAAAATGGCAGATAAAACAAACTAGAATAATATTATTTTCCACGGACGGTCGCCTGCAAAAGTTTCCCCATTATGTTGCATATTGCTATCCATAACGGACAGGCTTAACTCTATTTCGTTATTGTTTTTGGTCTGCTATTTAGATACATTTATTTTACTCTTTCGAAAGAAATGAAATCCACCCTTGATGCCTATCATAAAACCTATTTTCAAATGAACAGCTCAAGATCTTTAATGTGCCCACAATTACAAAAAGTTGCAATTAAACAACATTGACACTTTTTATTTTTTCAGATACCCTGTTTATGTATTTTTTGCTGGCGCACTTTTCTCATAAACGAATTTTCAATAGTTTGAAATTGAACTTTTGTCATAATAAAATGTTTATATTTTAAAAACGTCTCTTTAACTTCATTCATTGTTATTTGGCAGGTACATTATCTCCATCTGCCTATTACTTGCAGGAGCGGGTAATTATCTGCAGGCAACTTACGGTGACCACGTGAACTGATCCAGACTTTAAATATTCTGCAAAGAAAATAAATCATTTAGTTACTAGGCGTATTTTTTTGTTATATTTCTTGTAACCCCGCGTCACCAATGATGACACAACGGACCATCCCACTCACCGCCGTCTGCCTGAGACTCGTCCTACTCGCCGCCGCTGCCCTGTCAGTAACGAATGCTGACGGTCCTCTCCGCCTGGCCGCGGGTTCGAATCGTGTTGGCAGGGTGCTCGGCCTCCAGCCTTTCCTCAACATTAGCACGTATCTCCTGACTGCGTGTGTGCAGCAGTGCTACGTCAACGATACGTGCGTCGCTCTGCAGTTCAATGTTAGTCAAATTTGTAAGCAGGACTACGTCCTGCCAGTCAAATTTACATTTAAATTAGTCAACGCTCTGCAGTTTGATGAAACTCCACTCTGTATGTTGGATAACGAAGTACAGTTCAATGAAAGTCAACTTTGTTCGTAAGTCAACGATCGCAGTTAAATAAAAGTCAACTTTATACGTCAAAGATCCGCAGTTCAATGAAAGTCAATCTGTATGCAATCCAACACTGCAATTCAATGAAAGTCAATTCTATACTGGAGTTTATGCTTTGCAGTACAATGAAAGTCAACTCTGTATGAAAGTCATCGCTCTGCAGTTCAATTACAATTAACTTTGTATGTAAGTCAACGTTCTGTACTTCAATGAAAGTCGGCTTTGTAGGACAGTCATTCTCTGCATTCCAAAGAAAGTCACCTCTGTAGGTAAGTCATCATTTCGCAGTTATACTCTGTATGTAAGTCAACGTTTCGTAGTTAGTTCACTGTCAACCATACGAAGTTATCCACAATGACAGTTACGATGAAGATTGTTAATAATTAAAACGATCAAACTTGCGACAATAAGAACTGGAGAGCCCCGTGTTCAAATTGTGATTTCGTCTGATATCAAACTTGGCTTACCATTGATTGTGTGCGTCGCTTTCCACCTGTAACGCATGAAAAAACAATTATGTGGAAAAGTTTCCAGGTGCAAGAGAAATGAAAATTGATGTTTGATATCAATAGATTTCTAGAAAATAGTACACATCTGTTGTATATGGATTGCAGTTCCTAAGCCTGAAATATCAAATACGCAAAGTCAATTGATCTTCCTTGAGATGTCACTCTACTTCTAATGAGTATACTCTTTTGGAACAAATTATTTCAATTTTCAAGATGGTGTGTCATGCAACATGGAGTCATGGAAACACTCCACCAACCATAGAATGTTACTCGATGACAATGGCGTCCGAGCAGACATCTTCTTAACCGACATAATATTATCGCGTTACATTAACTAAAGGTGTCGTCTCAAAGCATCATTATACTGCTTTTTGTTTATTTGTTAGTAGCAACATTGTGAAACAGCCAAAAAAATCAATTGAACAAACCTCATGAAGTTGAAGGCTTGTGACGTCACTAACTTTTATATAAACATTCACCGAAAGCCCTCCTGGCCACCTAGGAATAGAAGGTCAGGCGACGAATAAACATTTAGGGCCAAAAAAAGTCACAATTCAATCAGACAGCGCATTATTAAGGCCGCAATTAAGCCTTATTCGCGTACGAAATAGTTTAATGTGTTGCGCATTTTTAATGTTATTTATTAATGAAAAAAAATCAATACATTATTTCTGGCTCACTCTGGAGAGCTTAGGTGTAAGCTAATGAACAATGAGAAGGTCATATGGTCAACAAGAAAAGCAGTCTATGACGTCACTGCCTTCAACTTCAAGAAGTGATATCACTAAAAGCATTTGTAAAATCATTCTCAACTTTTCTACCACGTTGCGAAGGATCTATGAAAATATTTCACTGGCCCTCTCTGATATTCAATGCCTCATTCACCATGTAATGATCTAACGAAAAGGCACGAGGTATTATGACACATTTTCTTCTTGATGAAATGGAAATGAATGGTACAAGACAAGCTGACAGGAATACAGGTCAATCCTAGAACAGGAATTTAAGCAAAATTAACATAAATGGACAATGTAAATCGAAATATGTGTAATTGTTGTAGTTAATAACTAGGACAGATAAAATTATAGTTACTCTCAAAATTTCAAACTCATTTGCACTTTCAAACATACATCTTCAATTGATTAACGTTTCTCAATCGAGAGTCCGATTTAAAATCACCCCCAAAATCGTGCTCGTGTACACGACATGAATTAGTCGGGTCGTGCGAGTGGCTGCCTGAAAGTGGTAGGATGGTGGACCACGATCATAGAAATCAAATCTGCCATAGAAAAGGATCTGTAGTAATCTCAAACACTCTCTTGTGTGATGGTGCCCTAAAAGACTTCCTTTACGCCCACATTTTCTGAGGCCAATTTAGGAGTCGTTGCATGCCCCGCACTGAATTTTATAGATAATATTTGACCTCAGTCCAATCGGCAAGCTGTCCTTGATCCTGAAGAAGGAACCTATCAAAAAACTATTAGTAAATACTACTTTAGAGTTGATTTGTGGGAAGAATTTTCCCATCCACTGCGCAAGTTCCAATTCAATCTTGATCGATTGCTCGCCGTAATATAGGATTGCTAGAAAAATGACTCCCACATTGACCTCAGTTTCATGACCGCTCGTTTCCGATGGTCCCAGTATCTGGGAAACTCACACCGTACCTCTACCTCTATCCAAATTAGACTTTAGCCCTATCCGAACTCATTCCGAAAATGACGGTCATCCCCTCTCCTTCAAAAATTTCAGTGTCCTCGACCAATCTACTGACAGTGAAAACCTGAAAATTGTTGAATCCCATTATATTAATACCCATAAACCAACACTTTACACAGCTGTAACTTACAACTAATTAGAAAATCAACAAATTGTCTGAAGAACAATACAACAAATTGTTCGTCTGTGCCTCTGCCCCCGGTGTCCTTTAAGGAACTAAGTTCACAAAGCTGGAGCACTTCTGCCCCCACTATTGGCGGCTTTGAACATGGCGTAATAAAATCTCTTATAACGATTATTCTGTTTGAAATTCACTTCAATTTGAGGACGCAATTACGGAATTACATTAGAGTCTAGATTGTTTCATGGTCAGTTTTGATGTGTCGTCCCTGTACACTAACGTCGTAGAAAAAGAAACAGCTACAGTTTGTATTTATATATTGTTTTGCGATGGTTATGATTTGGTGTGGGGTTAGATATAACTGAAATTTAACAGATGTTGTCTCCTTCAGTCAGTTACTCTTCCTTTCAATTTAATAATGAATTTTAGCAACAGCGAGAAGGATTGTCTATGGGAACTCCGTAGCTCCCGCATTGCAAATATTTCCATGTCACACCTTGAAGAATCTTTCATAGCACAAAGTCCAAACCAGTTTAAACTTCTTTTTTATAGACGATATCTCGACGATAAATTTGTGTTCTTCTCTATGCAAGATCAAGCTTTGTCCTTATTGATTACATACTGTACATCAAAATATTGAATTCACTATGGAAGAAAAATTTGACCGAAAATTACCAATCCTCGACACATCTGCTTGCCGCATTACGAGAAATAGGGTGACTTCTTTCGAAACGTCAGTCTACCATAAGCTGACCTTCTCAGAACTTGATCAGAGTTTCTTTAGTTGTTCCTCTTTTAAGTTCAAAATTATTGCTATCGATTCACCGAGCCTACAAAATTTCATCTACTTTTAAATTATTTGCTTCTGAAAACACCTTCCTACGAAATTATTTCTTCAGAAATGGGTATCCTACGTTCATAGTTGAAAGCTGTATAAATAGATTCCTGACATCTGTTTACACCCCGGTGATATGAGCATAAACTGTAGCTCAGAAAAGGATTTCACCAGCAATCCCATATTACAGCGAGTAATCAACCAAGATTGAATTTTAACTTGTGCAGTTGATTGGAAAATTTTACCCACAAATCAACCCTAAAGTAGTACTTACTAATAGTTTTACGATAATTTCCTTCTTCAGGATCAAGGACAGCTTGCCGATTGGACTGAGGTCAAATATTTTCAATAAATTTCAGAGCGGGGCCTGCAATGACTCCTTCATCGGCCTCAGTACCAAGACCGCACTGAATCCCACACTGTACCTCTACCGCTATCCAAATTAGATTTTAGCCCTATCTGAACTCATTCGCCGAAAATAGCGGTCATCCCCTCCTCTTCAAAAATTTCAGTGTCCTCGACCAATCTACTGACAGTGAAAACCTGATAATTTTAAAATCCCTCTATATTAAAACCCATAAACCAACACTTGACACAGCTGTAACTTACAACTAATTACGTCTCATCTAACCAACTTTTATTTTTCTCCGTATAACAACGCTGATGACACGCATTGCATTGATATTCCCAAAATGTGTCGTGTATAAACCGTTACCTTGATTTGTTTTATCCGCCATTCTTGTTTTAGCTAATAATCATTCAAAAGTTCATGTTATGATGACAACTGATGATGGGCATAAAACATGACCCGAAACGTTTGTAGTGTTTCTAAAAACTTAAATATCATGTATATATACCTGTCTTACTGTCGTGATTTTAATCGCTACCATTGCCTTACAGTTTTTG
>SDVV010008148.1:0-17356 GCA_016164225.1 Gammarus roeselii | reverse complement strand
CGTACATCCTCACACTACTGCCAGCCTCTATCATACACATGCGCCTCTGCACTGACACCGTACATCCTCACACTACTGGCAGCCTCTATCATACACATACGCCTCTGCACTGACACCGTACATCCTCACACTACTGCCAGCCTCTATCATACACATACGCCTCTGCACTGACACCGTACATCCTCACACTACCATCTGTTACCCTCTCGCCCCTAAGGGCACCAAACCTCCCCTTACTCTCCCTCTTATCAACTCTTAGCCCTCCCCAAAATCCCTTCCGTCCCTCCTCTTTTCCCTGCCCTACCCCCCCTCTCCTGCCCTTTCACAGCATTTGTGCTGTGAGTCCCCCCCCCTGCCCTGCCCATTCACAACAACTGTGCCGTGAGCCTACCCCTGTCCTCCTTTTCACAGCCACTGCGCCGTGAGAGCCTCCCCCTGTCCTCCCCTATAACAGCCACTACGCAGTGAGAGCCTTGTCCTGTCCTTCCCTCTCACAGCCACAGTGCCGTGAGGGCCCTTCCCGTCTTCCCCTCTTACAAAAACTGCGCCATGACAGCCCTCCCCTGTCCTCCCCTCTCACAGCCACTATGCCGTGAAGGCCCACCTTGTCCTCCCCTCTCACAGCCACCTTGCCGTGAAGGCCCACCCTGTCCTCCCCTATCACAGCCACTAAGCCGTGAAGGCCTCGCCCTGTCTTCTCCTCTCACAGCCACAGCGCCGTGAGGGCCCACCCTGTCCTTCTCTCTCACAGCCACGTTGCCGTGAGGGCCCTCCCTGTATTCCCCTCGCACAGCCACTATGCCGTGAGGACCCACCCTGTTCTCCCCTCTCACAGGTGCTGTGAGGACCCCCCTGTCCTCCCCTCTCACAGCCACTGCACCGTGAGGGCCCCCTGTCCTCCCCTTTCACAGCCACTATGCTGTGAGGACCCACACTGTCCTCTTCTCTCACAGCCACTGTGCCGTGAGGGCCTTGCTACTCACACTGTGCCGTGAGGGCCCTTCTACTCACACTGTGCCGTGAGGGCCTTGCTACTCACACTGTGCCGTGAGGGCCCTACTACTCACACTGTACCGTGAGGGCCTGCTACTCACACTGTGCCGTGAGGGCCTGCTACCCACACTGTGCTGCTCCCCTCATTGCTCTCAACACACGGACTACAGGCTTAGTATTGAGCCTTGCAGTTAGACAATGTTATTACAGGCTTAGCCCGACACTAAATATAGACGATTCTAACTAAATTGCTCGCATGCTCCCAGCCCGAATAATGTGAGAGGGTTGACAGCCCATTTGTTATTGTGACGTGTTTTTAGCCATGAAATTCATTTGTGGGACTCACTTTGCTGTACGGGAGCATTTATGAATGGAGTGGCGAAATTAAATCCCATTTCATTCTAATTTCGTTGTACCGATACAGAGGTATAAGTGCAGTGTTGAAATAGTGTTGATATTGTTATAGAAGCACTGCATCGTTGATGAGCAAACACTGCCTTAATAGTGTTGATATTGTTATAGATGCACTGCATCATTGATGAGCAAACACTGCCTTAATAGTGTTGATAATGTTATAGATGCACTGCATCGTTGATGAGCAAACACTGCCTTTGTGTTTGAATTAGTGTTTTAACATGCAAATGTTAAAATTGTTCTTTTAACTGCACATTTTCTCAATGGTGTGGTTTGACCTTAAAGACTACAAACTAACCATACGTCTAATTCAATTCCATCGTTTCATACGAGTGCCTTACTGGAGATAGAAAGGACCTTCCTAGCGCCAAAAAGTCCAACATTTGGAACAATATCTGAGACTGTCTGTCAAATCGCAGTTAAAGCGCAGTCGCTTCACCCACTTGACTTTTGGCTATTTTTGAGCTAACACATGTTATGCGTTAAGCCAATACGGTCCTGCTCAGTTGCATGCCTCATTCCTGTACAGACACATGGCTATTCAGTCCTTTAGCACCACTCAATGCATTAATTGTGGCGCTCCCACTAATGGTGGCACTCCCACCAATAGTAGCACTCTCACTATTTTTATTATTATTATTATTAGATCATTAATTTCCATCATCTGGCAATGGGTTTTCAATTTCTAGGGAATAAATGAATTCTTAAACATAGGACATGAAACTTTATTATCAACTACGCTACTTGAATTAATGAAAACGAGAGTTTAATTTGAATTCGTCAAAGCTCATCTCTAGGGGCCGCCGGTTCGGATTACATGGAGCGAAATATTATTTACAATAGTATCATCTGTGCACATATAGAAAATGTCTATTATAACAAAATAATTCCGACTTCATAGCGTTGGGAAAACCAGTAACACGCTGGGTTGAAAAATAAGAAATACTTGGGCTGGATAAATAACAAAATACATGGGTGTGGAAAATAACGAGTACATGGGGTGGGAAATCACGCAGGCATTTGGTTAGAGTCCCGTAAACATGGGGTTGGGACATCAAAACGCGCTAACATATTGTAATGAGTAGACTACATTATTGTACGATGACAAAGATGTGGATGGACGACATGAATTATAGATAAAATATGAATACAATATAGGGTTGGGAAATCGAAAAGCGCTAACATGGTGTGAAGATGGGTCTAAACCATTGTATTAATAATGAAGGGGTGAATGGGCGACATAAGTTATACAAAAAAAGTTATACATATAATACATACCAAACAACTGAATATACAATATACACACTTCACGACCGCTAGGAAATGATCAAATGATTGACAATCAGAATAATACAATGCTGGAGTAAACAAATCGGATGAACATACTTCTGTTATAGAAGACAAAGCAAAATATTAGCTTATAAGGCAATGATTGTATCATCAAAAATTGTACGGTAATTGTTGGAAATAATTCAATGATTTATATTAAAATCGAGTTAACCTTTGTAAAAGTTAGAAGCTGCCTATCGTTCCTCGATAAGACTGAGTCCGTATTTTAATTTTACTAAAATGATTGGAACATTTAAAACATAGGAATAGACAAAACGCTAGTTAACACTAATGGTAATTGGAAAAGACAATTGTGATCGGTAACAAAATAGAAAAAATATGTATCGTCAGAATAAAAACAAGAAGATGGTGTCTCAATGTTGAGAGTTGTGGTGGTGGTAGTTTCGGACATGCTCAAGAACAGAATGCATTTTCATGTTACTGGTATTATGCATTTAGCTTGTGTTTCTGGGCAAAGTTACCGTTTTGAATTGAGCCTATTCCTGAAAAACTTGTTAGATTCAAGATTCTTGAGGCTTATTGGGAGGTTGTTCCAGGATTTGGTCCAGTGATCGAAAAAGCTCGACAGGCAGTTTCTGTTTTCATTGTGTTCAACGTGCAGAGTATTATTATTTCTAGTGAATCGATTGTTCTCTTCACCTCGAGAATATATGTGCCTTTAGCTGCCGGGTGAATGTTTTCCTAGAAGATCTTTATGAATTCTGATCGACTCATCAAGAACAAGATTGTTGTCGATATTGAGCCACTATAATTTTTCGTGGCGAGGACTTACGTGGTCTCGTTTTCTGTGGTTACCATTGCATGGTATTCTTGCCGCAAAGCTTATACAACGTTGCACTTTTTCTCTTTGAGTTTTGGTGCATTTCCCCCAAATTGGAAGACAGTAGTTAATGTGAAAAGATACTAAAGCGTGGACAATCAGTAATCTTGATTTGAAATCCAATTCTTTTTTTGCGGAGCTTAGGGACACAAGTGTTCCATTCAACTTGGAATACAAAGTAGTTACGTGGTGTTTGAAGGAAATATCGCGATCAAACCATACCCACAGACTTATAACTTTATCTTCAACATGAATGTCAGATTTGCCTATCCTGATAGAGAAATTTATTGGAACTTGCGTTCTTTTTGAGTTCGAGCCGAACATGATGCAATTTGTTTTTTCAGAGTTGAGCTTGAGTCCATTTTTATCATGCCAAGATTTCAGTTTAGTTACGGCTGTCTCAGCGTCGTCTTTCAGCGCATTCAGATCTGACGGTTTTCGTGTAATCAATATTTAAACATCATCGGCGTACATTACAATTTCTGCTTGATTTTTTGATATTTTACAGTCGATGTCATTTACAAAAACCAGGAACAACAAAGGGCCAAGTATTGAACCTTGAGGGACCCCAAAGGCAATTGTGGCCGAATTTTACTTAGTTGCGTTATCGAGTGATTGTTGCCGATTAATCAGATAACTTTCGAACCAAGTAGGGTCTATTCCGATGCTGCGGAGCTTGCCAAAAAAATCTATGGCTTACACTGTCTAATGCTTTCGATAATTCTAGCAATACCAGCAGAGATATCTGCCCTACATCAAAGTTTTTGTACATATCTTCAATGATGCTCATAAGTGCGTCTTCTGTTGACAATTTTCTTCGATGAGCATACTGACAGTCATTGAATAGCTTGTTTGATTCGAAGTAATCAATCAATCAGGCAAAAGACCGATTGGTCTAAAGTTGGATGGTTCATTCATGTTCCCAGATTTATGAATTGCTTTTATGATTGCATGCTTCCAGATTTCTGGAAAAGTTTCACTTGCTATGGAGGTGTTAATAATAAGGCAAGGTAACTATAAGACTGTCTTTCAGATATTGTACGGCTAAACCATCTGTTCCTGTAGAATTTGTGTTCATCAAGGCAAATACAGCTCGTTTTACTTCGTGTTGCGATACTTGCTTTGGTTTCCATTTGACGTTTGCTTCTCGGTCGCTGTCTCCATCGAAAGCTTTTGGACTCAATGTATCTGTTGCGTCGCTCTGTAATCCTTGATAAGCTTCCTGGGTTACCTCTTCAAAAACCTGTTTCCCAGCTCCAGCAAAGTAGTTGTTAAATTTCTCTGAAGCTGCTTGAGTTTCCGGATAAGTAGGCGGGGTGATCTTTTTTTGTAGGGAACAATTATTTTCAGTACATTCCACGTTTGTTTTTGATTGTTTTTGCACTGTTCTATTTCCTCATGATGGTATTTAATTTCTGCCCTCTTGACTTCTCGTTTGACTCGTCTTATTTGAATTCGAAATAATTCTAACCAAGTGATGCTTCGTTTTGATCTGCATTTGAGATATTTTTCAAGTGCAATTTTGTTACGTAGTTTTTCTGTAATCCATTTAACCGGCATGCTTTTCATTGTTTTAGTTTCCGTTGGCGCCACAGCGTTCAGACATGTGAGAAGATAGTCTGTGAGTAATTGGGCTTGCTCTGTGACGTTATTTGTGCTATGTATTGGTTTTATCATCTCGCCGTTTGCCACTAGTTGTGCTCTGAAATTATCCGAGGTGTAATTTATTTTTGTCCGACAGGTTATTTTGTATACTTGTTTCTTTTCTTTTTTGATGTTAATGGTGCAGTTTATTTCACGGTGGTCTGAGAAAGAATTAGGCTCCACGTCTGTGGTAATAATGGAAGACCGATTGTTACTTATGAGCAGATCCAATGCAGTTTGGGATTCGGGAGAAGTTCTTGTTGCACTAATTATGAGCTGATGCAGCCCGAGTCTGTCTAAAATCGGCTTCATATTGTTGGATTTCAATTTCAATTGATTATCATTGAAATCTCTCAAAATGTACAGCGCCTTTCCTGAGCGGATAGCTTCTCGAAATTTTTCTTCGACGTATTGAAACGACTGTACACCTGCTTTGGGTGGTATGTAAAGAGAATCAACAACAAACGATCTGTTTTTTCGTACCTGGATGTTCACCCAAAGGTCATCAACTTCATTGCTGTCGTTAAGCATTATTTGAGAAGAGGTATATTTTTTTCGCACATACTGTAAATCACGGTTCCACCTCCTTTCCTTTCTTTATCTTTTCTATAGACATTGAAACCATCAATCTCGATAAAGGTAGTGTTAATGTCAGATTCTAACCAGGTTTCAGTCAGACATAGAATGTCAATTGAGTCCTCCTTCATCACCATTTTGATGTTATCCATCTTCGTTCATAAGCTCCTAACGCTTATACGTTTAATCACGATATTATTTAAGTTATGATGGGTATTTACAGACATGGTTGCTGAATGGTGGTTGCAGCTCCCAGCTTGAACAGTTGGTGCCTCTAGTCATTTGATTTTACTTACAGAACAGTTGGTGTCACTTTGGGATGATTGCAGAGGCATCTCTTCATCGAATATGGATGTATCATTAACGTATTGCAAAGAAGAATACATATTGTAACACTGCACATTTGTTTCCACATGCTTGTTCCGCTTCGCTGCAGTATTTTGTTGTTCGAAATTTGGCTTCAGAGGGTGGGTTGGTGCAAGACTACCATAGTGGTCTTCTTTTTTGGCAACATATATTGAGTATTGAGCAGCTTCATCACTCTTTAGGTTGGTCGGATTAATTACAGTTTTCGTTACGATGTCCGGGTTTGTTTTATCTAAGATTGTGATTTGTATTATGAGTGCGTTGCTAAGAATTGCAGGGACCAGACCGCCAAAACTTCTATTGTACTCTTTGTTTTCAGAAAACTTTTCTATCTCGGAGAGGAACCTATCACTTTTTATACTCGGAGAAGGCTTCGTAATCTTCTTTGTAATTGAAGGATTCCTTCATTGCTTTCTTTTTTATCACCTCTAAGATGTTTTCATCGTCAAGTCCTGTTAGTTTTACTATGTATCCTTTCACATCATGAATCATACAATGTCCGTTTGCTAGTGTTGATTGTCTTTTTAATCTTAAATCATTGAGAATGGTGTCGATGTTGGTGTTCCTGGGGAATTGTTACAAGTATTCCGTCACCTGCATTGGCATTAGCTCATCCGGTTTATTGTTTCTTGTGTCAGCAACGCCACCCATACTTAGATTTTAATATGCTCTTTATTAACAGTCTTCTGACGTCATCTAAAAATCTGGTTGCTCATTCTCGAGTGGCATTATTTGAATGTTTGTGATATCTTTGCTTTCGGTTTTGTTCTTTGTAAATCAGCGTGGGTTGGAGCAGGGGAGACCGAACAGAACCAAGGGAAAGAAATTTAAATCGGTGATTGAAGAGAGGCATGGCTGCGGATGTCTGAACTGTGCTAGAGGAAGGAATGGGTGGAGGGGGGTAATATATGGGAGAGATTAGCGGGATAGGTACGGTTGGAGTTAGTTAGCTAAGGTGGGAGCTAAAGGAATATAATATGTGACACTCACTAATGGTGACACTCCCAATAATGGTGGCACTCCCACTAATGGTGGCATTCCCCCTAATGGTGGCATTCCCACTAACGGTGGCACTCTCACGAATTCGCATTTGTACACATACTGATTATTAACCGACGCTCTTTTGCCTTTCTGTTTCAGACGCTTTTGTGCATTTCTGTTACAGACGCTTTGTGTCTTTCTGTTTCAGACGATTTTGTGCTTTTCTGTTTCAGACGCTTTTTTGTGCCTTTGTTTTTTTGTGACAACTGTGAACATTTACTGTGCTAAGTGTGTTAATAATAAAATAAAATAAATTGAAACTAGTAAGCTAAATAAGTGCGCGCGCCTGCTGGCAGAGTGAAGATTCCCGCTGACGACTTCTGAGGATACCTCCTACTCTGGCGGACTGCTCGGTCTGCTTCGCCAGGATTAGCAGGAGCGTCTTCAGGGACCTCGCGGAAGACCTCGTCTGCCGGTTCTGTGTGCTGGATGGCAGGCTCGACCAGGTTCTGGTGATCTTCTAGGGCCTGCGGCGGAGGGACGACGACAGAGAGGACGGGATCTTTTCGGGGAAGGTCTTTGTACTCGAGGAGCAGCTGCGCACTGTCGCCAGTGAGTTTGTTGAGATGAGAGAGGAGACCGGCAAGACTTGTGAGTCCGTAGCGGAGGTAAGATACGAAATACGTAAGATCCAAGAGAACCATGTTAGTAAGCATGATCTAGAGAGTTTGGTTGTCCATGTTTTACAGCTGGACGGAGAGGCATTCCGCGAGAGGATTGATCGAAGGGACCCAGTTCGATCACAGGGGAGTCTTGGTGGTCTTGCTCTGACTTCCTACCGTGACGTCCTGGACAAGAGTCTGCAACGGCAGCACTCATCCACCCTTAAGCCCATATCAGGGCTGCCGATGCTGGATGTGAGCTCGCAACTCGCTTTTACCTCTAAACCCAAACCCGGGGTACCTACTTCCCGCCAGGCCAAGAGGTCATCGGCTGCTCGGCTACTGGAAACCGGAACTAAGCCGATACCTTGGACCAAGACATCCGCGGATCGAAACCGCACCCAACCTCAATGGGATGGAGTAGATTCGGATGGATTTCAGCAGGTCCAGAATTGGTTCACCTTCATGAACCGGCCCGCGTGTGTGATACCAACGCAGAACACTTTTGAGAAGTTCACGGACCTGGACGGCAAAATTGAGACACTTGTCCTAGGTGACTCTATCGTCCGACACCAGGCGGTTGAATTTGCTCATAGGTGTAAGGCAAAGAGGTGGGTTATTTGCAAACCCGGTGCCAAGATTGAGAAGGTCAGAGGTGCCTTTGCAGAGGTTGTAATTTCCAGCCGGGAGGCACACATCATCTGCCATGTAGGCACCAATGGTCTTAAAAGGACAAGGTCGGAAGATCTGCTAGCCAAGTATGGGCAGCTGATTTCTAACCTCAAGGCAAAAACGAATCGAGTGCCCATCACATCCATCTTACCGTGAATGAATGATGATGACGAACTGTATAGCAAGTTAACCTATACAAACCGAGTCCTCGAGACCATTTGCAAGTCCGGTGGAGTATCCTTTTGGGAGAGGCTCGATCTGTTCCTAAGAGACGGCCTACACCTGAATGATGTAGGAAATGCCCGACTTAGCCGAATGCTCCATCTAAGCGCTAAAATATACTATGCCCAAAAATTGGGAGTCCAGCGTGCTTTAAACGGTCCAGTTTTGGCCGCAGGGAACCCTACCTAGAGGGTCCCGTGCCCGCAGCAGATTCCCGGATGGGAGCGATGACCGTCGATCAGTCGCTACAAGAGTAAGAAGCTGCGGGCGCGGTAGATGCGTTACTGGGCTCACAAGAAGGCAATTCTAGGGAAGGTTAAGATCCTGGTCCACAGCCGCCAGGTCGAAACCCGCCAATGATGAAGGTGTCGAAGACCGAGACACGCCCAGTCTAAAGGTCTTCTTCTGTAACGCGCAGTCATATGCCCCAAAGTTCGACGAACTGAGGGGACTGGCGACCCTGTACTCGTTTGATGTCATTTGCATAAACGAAACATGGCTCGATCTCCAGAGTAGAAACTTGGCAGCAGAGATAATTCTACCAGGCTACAAAATGTTCAGCGTGGACAAACACACCCCTAGTAAACGAAGGGGCGGGTCCGTGCTGTACATAAAGGAGATACTGCATCCATTTCTTAGAGCAACGCTGGCCATATTTTCTTACGAAATACTCAACGCCGAAATCAAAGTGGCCTATGCTACATTGAAGCTGGCATTGGTGTACCGCAACAACGACACCCTTGCGAAACAAGAGGCCCAGCTCTATGAGAAGCTGGAAGAAATGGTCTCAAATAATCACGAGACCATCATCTTCGGCGATTTCAACCTCCCTTATATTGACTGGGTGAGAATAACTTTACAGGCCCCAGACAATAAACTAACGGAGTTTGTCGCCGAAAACGGCATGACCCAGTAGGTTCGTGAACCAACCCGGGGGAACACCATACTGGACCTAGTCATGTCAACTGTGAAGCGCGTGGTCGGCAACATCCTATTTGGGAACAAACTGGGAGGTGCTGACCACAACGCGGTGGATTTCACCATCAAAGTGCCCCGTCCAGCCTCCCAGGGAGCTATACGCCGCCCCAATTTCGCGCGAGCAGACTTCCAGGGGTTGAGAGAGCAACTAAGTGCTCTTAACTTAATCGAACAACTCGAAGAAGTTACGGTGGACGCTTGCTGCCGTATCCTCGATGAGAAAGTTTGCGAGGCAAGCGACCGATGTATACACTTGAGGACAATTGATCCCGCTCAAAGGATCAGGCCCCCCTGGTAGAACGTAGAAGCTGCAAGAGCCTTGAATTGTCGCGATCAACTAAATGCACAAGGACTGAGGGATAACACCGAAGAGGCGTAAGAACTGCACCGCCTGGCGTGTAGGACAGCCACTAGACTAGTCCGATCCTCTAAGCGCACGAAAGAGAAAAATATTGCGGATAACGCCAAACCTCGAGGACTCAACGGATTTCTATCGCTACATCAATGAGCGTAGAATTGCTGGGGACTCAGTTCGTCTGCTAATGGATCAAGATGGTGTGCTCAAAAGAGAGAGGAAGATGCCAAAAAATTTGAGGAACTAGACATTTACTAATCGATCGGTCCCGACGGACACCACCCAAGAGTTCTCAAGGAAACTCGAGAACAATTGGCGGATTCCCTAACCCACATCTTCAACTTATCGATGACGAGTGGCGAGTTCCCCGAAGACTGGAGAGTTGCCAATGTTACGGCAATCTTCAAGAAAGGTGACCGACAATCGCCCAGCAACTATCGACCGATCAGTTTGACATCGATCGTGTGCCAAACCATCGAGCGATTGATACGAAATCATCTCGTCGATCATCTGGAAGACAACGGACTCATTCATGACACTCAACACGGCTTCCGCTGTAGGAGGAGTTGTCTGACGAATCTGCTGGACTTCTTCAATGAGGTGATCGACGTGTACGACCGCCGCAAGGCAGTAGATGTCATCTACCTAGACTTCCAAAAACCTTCGACAAGGTGTTACACAAAGTCTCCGAGCTCGGCATTGGTGGCAACGTACTTCGCTGGCTGCGTGTCTGGCTAACAGGACGCAAGCAAAGAGTCAGCATCTGCCAGGCTTTGTCCGAGTAGGCCCCTGTTACCTCTGGAGTGCCCCAGGGCAGTGTCCTGGGTCCTATCCTTTTCCTCATCTATGTAAACGACATGGATTCGGGACTTCTGTTCAAGGTACCGAAATTTACCGACGACACAAGGCTATGCCATGCAGCATGGAGGGAGGGAGACAGAGTTTAGATTCAACAAGATCTCGAAAAACTCGTCCAATGGTCGGAAGCGTGGCAGATGCCCTTCAATGTTGCAAAATGTACAATTATGTACATTGGGCGTCGCAATGCCAACTGCAACCACAAAATGAAAGGAAGTGATCTTGCAACTGTTAACCAGCAGAGAAACTTGGGTGTCCTTATCTCGGAAGATATGAAATGGGGCGCGCAGGTCGAAGAAAGTTACAAGATAGCTAATCGTAACCTTGGTTATATCTCCCGCAACTCCCTCTGCATAACGAAGAACATTGTATTGCCGTTGTACACGTCCCTCGTCCGTCACCACCTCGAGCATGCAGTCCAATTCTGGCCTTCACACATGAGAGGGAACATAGCCAAGCCGAAACGAATCCAGCATTGTGCAACTAAGCTCATCCCGCAGCTACGCCACCACAGTTACAAGGATAGGCCTAAAGAGCTTGGCCTCATCACCCTTGAGCAACGAAGGCTGAGGGACCAGCTCATCGAAACCTTCAAATACCTGAAGGGATTCATCAACGTGAGTCCTGACGGCCTCTTCGACAGGGACCACAACATTCGTACCCGAAACAACGGGGCAAAACTTGTGGAAAAACGTTCCGCTACAACCATAGTGCAACACTTTTTCCCGATCGCAATCTCGCGGGTCTGGAACAACTTACCGGCGGCGGTAGTTGGCTCTGAATCCTTGAATGCGTTCAAAAACGCACTTGACAAGCACTGGGTTACGTGACTCGTTTAATCTGAGAACGACACGATTTACCAGGAGCTGTCGAACCGGGTGAGAGGTGTTACGGTGACTCTCATCCACCCCTAAGCCCTCGCCAAGGCCACCGGTACTGGGTGTGAGCCCGTAACGGTACTCGCATTCACCCATTATGCTAGCCTACAAGGCGTCAGTTGTCCTAACGGCACGAGCAGATGCAGGGACTATGGTATTCTGAAAAGCGACACCGCCTAAGAGGAGGGCTTGCTCAACTCGATGCGGCGGTGAACACTTGGAGGGATACCATATATTTTTTTACTCATTATTTTTATTATTCTCATGGGGTACGGTACCAGCAATCACCACCACACCTCATGATACACGTAAATCGAACCCGCACCAAGAAGAGAGCTCCTGCTCGACTCTGTGATACGGTCTAGATTCAACGGGTATCATCCATTGATGGAGGCAGCAAATGTCTTCCTACGGATGAATCTTGCCGACACGATGGCATTTTTGTCTTCACTTTTCTACCCTCCCTGTGGGAGAGAAAAGAAAGGAGAAAAATGGGGAGAGATAGCGAAAATTGGGAACTAGTGAGGTTGAAGTCTGCCGGCGACTCACCCCAATAACCCATGTTATTCGAAAATTGAGCCCGCACCAGGACGAGAGCTTTGCTCAACTCTACGGTACGACGTAGATCCGACAGATATCATCTATTGTTGAGGCAATGAGTATTTGCCTATGGAAAGACCTTGCCTTACCTTCTACAGGCGTGTAGAGAAAAGAGAGGAGAAAATGGAGATAAATAGATAACAATTACGAATCAGAGCTGAGAGGCCGCACACCCCATGATATGCGAAAATCGAAACCGCACCATGGGGAGAGCTTGCTCAACTCTACGGCACGACGTAGATTAGACAGATATCATCAATTGTTAGGCAATGAGTATCCTCCTACGGAGAGACATTGCCGACGCAATGGTATTTTATCCTTACTTTTCTACCTTCGCTGTCGGGAGAGAAGAGAAAGGAGAGGAATAGGGAGTAAAAAAAACATCCATCTGTTGAATCAGTGAGTACCTCCTTATGGAAGAACACTGTCGACACGATGCTACTCACTTTTTTTCCTCTTCTTCCCTTCGTAATACCAAATTGTAATACCAGCGCCGGTTACATCTCTTGGAGGTGTACCTCTGGTATCTCACTTGAAATATAAAGCCCCTCAGGCACCTCAGTTGAAATATATTTAGATCTTAGAGATGTCCTCCTGGAATCTCATCTTTATATGATAAAATAGTGCACTTAATGCACCTGCCCCTCCGGCATCTCACCTTTAAATTGACCCATCTGTACATTTTGAATTACCTAACCGTCTTCTTTCTCTCCAGTAGTTGCAGCATAGCGCAGAGAGACGCTCACCTACTAACCCATTCCTTACAGATGTTCGAGCTAATACCGGTTGATTGTCTTTTTTGGATTTAAATCTGCGGTAACTGTTAATGCCTTTTATGTAGCAAATCTTGCAATAATTGATCATAAATTAAAAACTTTTGTTTCCTCTGACTTGACATAACTCTAAATTCAAATACTCGTGCCATTCAAGGACTGAAACTTGCAATAATAGCCGTTTTTCAAAATTTAAAATACCCGTGTTTCTTTTGACTGAACTCAGGAGTTGCCACGAGCAACTCTTTCCTAGGAGATGTCACTCTGACGTCCCACCTTGAAGTGCGTCAGCCTTCAAGGACACTGCAATAATACCCATTTTTCAAATTTTCCAACAACTCGTACTGCCTTCGTTTGGCAGCATGCACCGGTTACCTAGTGAAATAATATTTGTTGGATGTCCCACTGGCATATTGAATTATATATAGCACCCAGTGCAAACTAATCTCTGGAGATGCCCCTTAGACATCTCACCTTGAAATGTATTTCCCTGTACAATGTGGATAACTAACTACCTTCTCTTTTGTAGCACAGATTCGGGTGGGACCTGGTGCAGCATTGTCAAAAAAAAAATCAAATTTTAAAATCGTTGGCTCTTTTTCGGATTAAATTCTACGCTACATGCTTGTCAAAATGCTAAACATTGTGTTCCCCATGACTATTGTCTAAATTCAAAATGTAAATACTGATCTCGTGCAATTTTTTGACTAAAATTCTGCTATAAATTGAACAAATTTAAAAATATGAATCATTTGACTAAAATCAAGAGTTGCCACGAGCAACTTTTTTTTATGAGATGTCCTTCTGACATCTCGCATGAAATGCTCTTGTAGGACCAGCCACACCTGTTCAGAGATTTACTCTACTGAACACTAGGGTAAACCACTCTCAGGAAACTGGGCGTAACGCTCTCCTACATTTGCACATTTCAAAATTTCACGACATTTTTTATAAAATTCCGACACAGACTCTAGAACAGCCGAAAGCAGGTCTATCCCTAGGAGATGTCACTCCGACGTCTCACCTTAAAGTGCAACAGCCTTCAAGGAACCGCTTGCGTACAGAAATAATCTTCTAAGCACATGGGGAGGACCACTACCCGGACAACTAGGTGTGCTGCTCTCTTAAATGTGCACATACTTGTCTAAATTTAATTCCCATATGCTCCTTTGTAAGTAGACTCAATACCTAGTTGGAGTCCGTCTGACCCAAGCTCTGGGGCTAGCCGACAGGCATGCGCTCGAGGAAAAGTGTGAGTCCGCTGAGCGTATGGACGTGGCCGTCTCTGCTCGACCGTCTGAGATGCTACCGCCTGGAACCTAAATACTTCTCTTCGCTTCTTGTTTGCCCCGATCCTGAACTGTCGTCCTGACACTCGACCGTTTCTTATCCGGGGCTGAAATGCCCCGAATAATAGTGGAATGGTTGTAGTAGGTAGTGGCGCGAGTAGCGGTAGTCCTTCTCCTTTCTGTCCTTACAACCTTCCTTTTCCTGTACGTGTGCGTGAATTTCTATAGACTCGTTGACTATTCCCCACTCTTCTGTCACTTCTTTCAAAGAAAACACTCGACATGAGCACTCATGCTCGTTTGTTTTCTTTACTTTAATCTAATCGAATCGTGACACTCCACTAATGTCGGTACTGCTCTCCTGCTTTACCGTCCGCATGACCATCGTTTCACCAGTCTTTGTTAACGAGCACGCACCATCTCGAGGCCAATGACTGAGCAGTGTTACTGACCGAGCAGTGTTACTGACTGAGTAGTGTTACTGACTGAGCAGTGTTACTGACAGCGGTGTTACTGACGGAGCAGTTATACTGAATGAGCAGTGTTACTCACTGAGCAGTGTTACTCACTGAGCAGGGTTACTGACTGAGCGGTGTTACTGACGGAGCAGTGTTACTGACTGAGCGGTGTTACTGACGGAGCAGTGTTACAGACTGAGCAGTGTTACTCACTGATTAGTGTTACTGACTGAGCGGTGTTACTGACTGAGCAGTGTTACTGACTGAGCAGTGTTACTGACGGAGCAGTGATATTGAATGAGCAGTGTTACTCACTGAGCAGTGTTACTGACTGAGCGGCGTTACTGACTGAGCGGTGTTACTGACGGAGCAGTGATACTGAATGAGCAATGTTACTGACTGAGCGGTGTTACTGACTGAGCGGTGTTACTGACGGAGCAGTGATACTGAATGAGCAGTGTTACTGACTGAGTAGTGTCACTCACTGAGAAGTGTGCTACTCAGTGGATTATGCCGCTGACTGTGCAGTGTGCGTGCCGCTGATTGTGCAGCCCGTTGGATATGCAGTGTGCCACTGACTGTGCGTTATGTCTTGACTGTTCATTACTTCATCAATCCCTCAGCACCGAGCTGTCGACTGTTCGGCCGCTCGACTGTTTTCAGGTACCGACAGACCTAAGCTACACTACCTGTTGCAAAGCAATTCACACTCAATCACAAGGGATGCCTTTGCAACAGGTGTCTACTGCTACGAGGGAATGAGCCTTTAGTGTAAGAAGCTTACGTTAGGAATGTGTGGCATGCAGTTTCGAGAGCGGGAACCTTTGTGTGCTCAGATTACGAGATGTACTGCTACGCGAGATTGGGCCGTGTACTGCTACGCAAGAATGAGCCGTGTACAGCTACGCAAGAATGAGCCGTGTACTGCTACGTGAGAATGAGCCGTGTACTGCTACGCAAGAATGAGCCGTGTACTGCTACGCGAGAATGAGCCTACGGTGTACGCAGCTATACATACATCTACAAGAGAATGAATAACCGTTGTGAGCAGCTATACGTATAGCTTCAAGAGGATGAGTAGTGAGCAGCTATACGTATAGCTTCAAGAGGATGAGTTGTGAGCAGCTATACGTATAGCTTCAAGAGGATGAGTTGTGAGCAGCTATACGTATAGCTTCAAGAGGATGAACCTCCGTGTACGCGTCCTATGAGAGAGAGTGGGATATCTGTGGTGAACAGCTACAAAATGTTGAGCTTCAGGTGCGCGCCACTGACGTGAGCATGAGCATCTGGCGTATGCAGCTTACAGCTCACAAAAGAGAGGGCTCTGCTGTGTGCCGCTCATGCAAGTGGGACGCATGTTTTTCCCTTTTTTTTAAGTTATTACCTCCCACACCACACAAGACTATCCTTGCAGCCTACACACGCACTGACCTCCTCAGAGGCTATAGTGACCGGAATTGCATCAGCAACAACATAAAATATTTATTCGCAAGCCTGGCAAGCCCCCGACCAGGGAGCGGAAGCACTTTCCAGTTTTATCTTCCGTTACACAGTTCAGCGGCCGTGGAGGCACGCGCTTGAGAGGGAGAAAATAAACCTTCTGAACGGCTCGTGATTTGATTTCCATTATCTTCCGTAGCACGCCGCTTATTGTACTTATAATGTTTACACGTACAGGCGTCATTTGGTTTCATTTAAAAACCTCTGAGGATTTATCGGAGCATACCTGTGGAGATTATTGCTATTCATATCATGGAAGAGTGATGATGTTTGCGAGCATGGTAATGTATTATTGCGTGTACAAACGTGCTACAATGTAGACGAAGTACAGCAACAAAATGAAATACGTCAAGAACTTAAATAAATATCTGGAGTGTTCAATTAATTGTCTAATCCATTAAGCCATTATGTATTGACGCAATTACTGAGTTCAATATTATGGGCAACTTGGATTTGAAAAATGAAGAGCGTGTTTGTTTCTTCGTTAAAGGTTATGCAATTCCATGCTTTCTTCCTCCACCGCACTGGACGACCTTATTGGCGCACTGTTCTCGCTTGTGACCGCGCAACCGTTCCAATCTTATGACCGCGCAACCGTTCCAATCTTGTCGCCGCGCAACCGTTCCAATCTTGTGGTCGCGCAACCGTTCCAATCTTGTGACCGCGCAACCGTTCCAATCTTGTGGCCGCGCAACCGTTCCAATCTTGTCGCCGCGCAACAGTTTCAATCTTGTCGCCGCGCAACCAATCCAATCTTATGACCACGCAACCGTTCCAATCTTGTCGCCGCGCAACCGTTCCAATCTTGTCGCCGCGCAACCGTTTCAATCTTGTCGCCGCGCAACCGTTTCAATCTTGTTGCCGCGCAACCGTTCCAATCTTGTCGCCGCGCAACCGTTACAATCTTGTCGCCGCGCAACCGTTCCAATCTTGTCGCCGCGCAACCGTTACAATCTTGTCACCG
>SDVV010008147.1:0-17357 GCA_016164225.1 Gammarus roeselii | reverse complement strand
TATATACACATTCAGTAGGTACATTTTAGTGCATGCAGTCAGGATTTGAATTACTCATTCATCGTCTGTCACGCTAATTTTGTTTATTATTCGCTGAACATCAAGATCGTCGCAACCAACGAAGCGACCAGTTCTAACATGCAAGGCAAGTTAAACTGTTCCATCATCACTCGAAGCCATCAAAAGAATAACTTAAGTACCATGAACAAATTGTTCTTCAACTCGCACCCTGATTTGACGAAGAATACAGTGAGCCCCTGACCTCATATGAACCTACAGCTGCTCTACAAGCTGTGAGCTCATATGAGTCATCTTGATGCCCATTTCGTGATGCCCGTCACTCCGCAACCTGTGTCCTCACGGGCCTCTTTTCATGCTCTGTTGATGCCAGCTTTACTGGTTTCTGTTATCCCAGTATTCTCCGTCACAGCAGCTAATGTGTCCTGATATACTCATGCCTTGTACCATTGTATGCCTTGTACTTTGTATGCCATGTACCCTTGTAAGCCTTGAATCCTTGTATGCCTTGTACACTTGTATGCCTTGTACCTTTGTATGCCTTGTACCCTTGTATGCCTTGTACCCTTGTATGCCTTGTACCCTTGTATGTCTTGTACCTTGTATGCCTTGTTCCCTTGTATACCTTGTACCCTTGTTTGCCTTGTACCCTTGTGCTGGTCAAAACAGCTAATGTGTCCTGATATACTCACGTCTTGTACCCTTGTATGCCTTGTACTCTTGTATGCCTTGTACCCTTGTATGTCTTGTACCCTTGTATGCCTTGTACACTTGTATGGCTTGTACCCTTGTATGCCTTGTACCATTGTATGCCTTGTACCATCGTATGCCCTGTACCCTTGTATACTTTGTACCCTTGTATGCCTTGCACCCATGTTTGCTTTGTACCCTTGTATGCCTTGTACCCTAGTATGCCTTGTACCCTTGTATACCTTGTACTCTTGTATGCCTTGTACCCATGCATGATTTGTACCCTCGTATGCCTTGTACCCTGCTATGCCTTGTACCCTTGTATGCCCTATACCTTTGTATGCCTTGTACCCTTGTATGCCATGTACCCTTGTATACATTGTACCCTTGTATGCCTTGTACCCTTGTATGCCATGTACCCTTGTATGCCTTGTACCCTCGTTCGCCTTGTACCCTTGTATGCCATGTACCCTTGTATGCCTTGTACCCTTGTATGCCTTGTACCCTTGTATGCCTTGTACCCTTGTGCTGGTCAAAGCAGCTAATGTGTCTTGATATACTCATGCCTTGTACCCTTGTATGCCTTGTACTTTGAATGCCATGTACCCTTGTAAGCCTTGAATCCTTGTATGCCTTGTACACTTGTATGCCTTGTACCTTTGTATGCCTTGTACCCTTGTATGCCTTGTACCCTTGTATGCCTTGTACCCTTGTATGTCTTGTACCTTGTATGCCTTGTTCCCTTGTATGCCTTGTACCCTTGTTTGCCTTGTACCCTTGTGCTGGTCAAAACAGCTAATGTGTCCTGATATACTCACGTCTTGTACCCTTGTATGCCTTGTACTCTTGTATGCCTTGTACCCTTGTATGTCTTGTACCCTTGTATGCCTTGTATCCTTGTATGCCTTGTACCCTTGTATGCCTATAATCTTGTTCTGGTTAAAACAGCTAACGTGTCCTGATATAATTGTGCCTTGTATCCTTGTATGCCTTTTACCACTGTATGCCTTGTACTCATGTATGCCTTGTACCCTTGTATGCCTTGTACCCTTGTATGCCTTGTAACCTTGTGTTGGTCAAAACAGCCAACATGTCCTGATATACTCATGCCTTGTACCCTTGTATGCCTTATACCCTTGCATGCCTTATACCCTTGTATGCCTTGTACCCTTGTATGCCTTGTACCCTTGCCTGCCTTGTACCCTTGTGTGCCTTGTACCCTTCTGCTGGTCAAAGCAGCTAATATGTCCTGATATACGCATGCCTTGTACCCTTGTATGCCTTGTACCCTTGTACCCGTCCCAGCAGCTAATGAGTCCTGATATACTCATGCCTTGTACCCTTGTACCCGTTACAGCAGCTAATGAGTCCTGATATACTCATGTCCTGTACCCTTGTATGCCTTGTACTTGTACCGTCACAGCAGCTAATGAGTCCTGATTTTTTCATGTCTTGTACCCTTGTATGCCTTGTACCCTTATACCCGTCACAGCAGCTAATGAGTCCTGATATACTCATGTCTTGTACCCTTGTATGCCTTGTACCCTTGTACCCGTCACATCAGCTAATGAGTCCTGATATACTCATGTCGTGTACCCTTGTATGCCTTGTACCCTTGTACCCGTCACAGCAGCTAATGAGTCCTGATATACTTATGTCTTGTACCCTTGTATGCCTTGTACCCTTGTACCCGTTACAGCAGCTAATGAGTCCTGATATACTCATGCCGTGTACCCTTGCGACGAACACTTTGTGTACACTGTCTTTTCTTGTTGTGTCCTCCTTACCACTGCAGCATGTGTCCTATGACGTACCTCTTTTCTTGTTGTGTCCTCCTCACCACTGCAGCATGTGTCCTATGACGTACCTCTTTTCTTGTTGTGTCCTCCTCACCACTGCAGCATGTGTCCTATGACGTACCTCTTTTCTTGTTGTGTCCTCCTCACCACTGCAGCATGTGTCCTATGACGTACCTCTTTTCTTGTTGTGTCCTCCTCACCACTGCAGCATGTGTCCTATGACGTACCTCTTTTCTTGTTGTGTCCTCCTCACCACTGCAGCATGTGTCCTATGACGTACCTCTTTTCTTGTTGTGTCCTCCTCACCACTGCAGCATGTGTCCTATGACGTACCTCTTTTCTTGTTGTGTCCTCCTCACCACTGCAGCATGTGTCCTATGACGTACCTCTTTTCTTGTTGTGTCCTCCTCACCACTGCAGCATGTGTCCTATGACGTACCTCTTTTCTTGTTGTGTGTTCCTCACCACTGCAGCATGTGTCCTATGACGTACGTCCGTGCACGGTTGCCTTAAACTAAGACAGTGTGTGTCCTACCTCTACTTCAGTTGCATCCTTCTTACCACAGAAAATGTGTCTTCGCCTCACTCTCATTCCCCGTCCTCGCCTCACTCTCATTTCCCGTCCTCGCCTCACTCTCGTCCCCCCGTCCTCGCCTCACTCTCGTCCCCGCCCTCGCCTCACTCTCGTCCCCCCGTCCTCGCCTCACTCTCGTCCCTGTCCTCGCCTCACTCTCGTCCCTGTCCTCGCCTCACTCTCGTCCCCCCGTCCTCGCCTCACTCTCGTCCCCCGTCCTCGCCTCACTCTCGTCCCTGTCCTCGCCTCACTCTCGTCCCCCTGTCCTCGCCTCACTCTCGTCCCTGTCCTCGCCTCACTCTCGTCCCCCCCGTCCTCGCCTGGCCTGAACCTATTTATCCCGTCCTTGTTGTGTCCCACGACACAAAGGAAGGATATTCACCAAACTACCTGCTGTATGTATCTTGGCCAACTCCTCCGCATTGAGCTGGTCGGAGTAGGCAGTAAATGTAAATAATTAGCTAGTGCACTGCCAGCAGCAGCAGTTGCCGTGGCCTGGTCAATCTGGTCCTAATTAAGTAACGTTAGGCAATCTGCAGAGGAGCAAAAATGTCTCCTCCGCTGCAAGGAGGAGGAGGGAGGAGGATAAGGAGGGTGAGGGAATGGATGAGAGAAAGATCCCAAGAAGTGGATATGAGTCCGTCAGCAAAGCGAAACCAGACAACTCTGAATAGTTTTGTCAACGGTGCCTTGTACACATTATTATTATTATTATTATTAAATAATTTATTTTCAGCATCTGGCAATGGGTTTTCAATTTTAAAAATAGTACACATACAACTTTATTGCCGTAAACACTATTTGAATTAATGGTAACGAAAATTCAATTTGAAATTCGTCGACGGTTCTGATTTGATGCAACAGATTATAAATTATAATATTATAATCAATGATCATCAGCCAACGTCTTATTTGAGGTAATACTCAGGTATGCCTGGCACGAAATACATGGGGTGGGGTAATCACGAAATACATGGGGTGGGGTAATCACGAAATACATGGGGTGGGGTAATCACGAAATACATGGGGTGGGGTAATCACGAAATACATGGGGTGGGGTAATCACGAAATACATGGGGTGGGGTATTCACGAAATACATGGGGTTGGGAAAATTACGAAATACATAGGATTGGGAAAACCGCCACCACGCGGGGCTAAGAAATCCTGAGAACATGCGGTTGGGAAATCGAAATGGGCTAACATATTGTGAAGATGGGGTAAAATATGAATAATAATGGGTCGAATAAACAGCATAAATTATACGTAAAATGTATACATAGCACTGGATATACAAATTTCATGACGAAATGCGCTAACATATTGTAAAGATGGGCATAAAACCTTGTATGAATAATGAAGTGGTGAATAGACGACATAAGTTATTCATAAAATATATACATAGCACTGAATATATACACTTCATGACCGCTAGGAAACGATTAAATGATTGACAATCAGAATAATTAGATCCTGGAGTACAGAAATATAATTAATATACTTCAGTTATAGAAGATAAAGCACAATATTAGCTTATGTGACAATGATTGTATCTTCAAAAATGATACGGTAAATGGTACAAAATGATTCAATTAATTATATTCTCGTCGAGTTGGCCTCTGTCAAAGCTGGGAGCTACCTATCGTTCCACGAAAGCTCAATCTGAATTCGTCACAGCTCATCTCTAGGGGCCGCCGGTTCGGATTACATGGAGCGAGATACTATTTACAATAGTATCATCTATGCACGTACAGAAAACACGCCTAATAAAGTGGACTTTTACTGTAGGCCTAATTTTTCAACTAGCACACATGAACTGATAAGCTCACGCAACATTTTTGTTCATGTTCATCATGAAACTTTGTAAACTAAATGGGTACAGTAACTATGACAGACATTAAGGGATTTATCGCGAAAGGAAATATCTCATTTGTCTAAGTAATTTATTCTTGATGTCTGTTAAAGTGTAGTCATTTAGTTCGTAGTTGACTAAGTTGCAATTAAGAACACGGTATCCTGTACTGCAGATATCAGAAATGAACTTTGTTAGTCTGTTCATTCCAAAATGACGGAATTTAAGCAGATGGTGGAGGGATCATGACATCATTCTGATAACGTGATGGTTGCAGCAGCAGTGACGGTAGTGGCAGCAGTAGCGGCAACAGCAGATGTGTTCATTTAGAGTATCAGCAGTAGCGGTAGTAGCAGTAGTAGCGGTAGTAGAAGTAGTAGCGGTAGTAGCAGTAGTAGCGGCAGTAGCAGTAGTAGCGGTAGTAGCAGTAGTAGCTGTAGTAACAGTAGTAGCGGTGGTAGCGGTAGTAGCAGTAGTAGCGGTAGTAGCAGTAGTAGCGGTAGTAGCAGTAGTAGAGGTAGTAGCAGTAGAAGCGGTAGTAGCGGTAGTAGCAGTAGTAGCGGTAGTAGCAGTAGTAGCAGTAGTAGCAGTAGTAGCAGTATTAGCAGTAGTGGCGGTAGAAACAGCAGTAGCGAAAGAAGCAGCGGTCGTGGCAGTAGCAGCAATCGGGGAAGTGTCATGTCCAAAGGATAAATACATTTTATGTGTATTGTACAGTATGTTCTGATGTTCAGCCAAACTACATGTAATTCAGGGACATAAATAAGTTACATAAGGCATCGTGGGGACTTCAGAGGTTTTGCTCTGGATGCGGTACTATGGGTAGTACATGTACTCAGGACAACGGCTGAGATCCAGGCCCACTCGACAAAACCGCTGGGGCATGTTGGATATGCTTGCCCAGCAGCGTGTGAAGGATTCAGAATTTAGATGCACATGTACGATAATAGATATGCACGTAACCTTGTTGAGCGAGAGCCGCTGTGACTGTAGATTTGAAGGAGGCAAGGGAGTTTAGTCACAGCCTGGATCCTAGCCGTCCTTTAGACTACCTTACTTGTTTCTGTGATTCGGTTCTCTGCCCTCACTCTTATTATAATAGGTTGCAGCAGCAGGAACAGTACAGGCAAAAGTAACATCAGTAGCGGCAGTAGCATTATTGGTCGTGGCAGCAGTAGCGGCTTGCAGTGGCAGCAGTAGCCGTAGTAGAGTATAGTAGCAGCAGTCGCAGTAGTTGCAGCAGTAGTGGTAGTAGCAGCAGAAGCGGTAGTTGCAGAAGAGACAGCAGTAGTAGGAGTAGCGGTAGTAACAGCAGTAGCAGTAGAAGCAGTAATATCGGTTGTTGCAGCATTAGCGATTGTAGCGGTAGTAGTAACAGTAGCGGCAGCAGCAGCAGTAGCGGTGTCGAGGAATCGACTGTGTCTGCCGAGGCTGTGAGGAATAGCGACATTCATGTAATTAGAAATTGATTGGTTCTCCTGGGGACAGTTTCCTGTTGAAGGGACGGATTGAAGTGAGAGACATAATTGGGAAGGGTAACACAATTGCAAGGGTATGCCTAATGGAAAATATGAAACTCCAGAGTACATGGAAATTAATATTTTTTTGTTCTCATTGCCGTCTATTTATTTTCCCATCCCCTTCTCATGGAGTGTTACTGTTCCACGCTCCCCTTCTCATGGAGTGTTACTGTTCCACGCTCCCCTTCTCATGGAGTGTTACTGTTACACGCTCCCTCCTCATGGAGTGTTACTGTTCCACGCTCCCCTTCTCATGGAGTGTTACTGTTCCACGCTCCCCTTCTCATGGAGTGTTACTGTTCCATGCTATTCTTCTCATGGAGTGTTACTGTTCAACGCTCCCCTTCTCATGGAGTGCTACTGTTCTACGCTCCCCTTCTCATGGAGTGTTACTGTTCCACGCTCCCCTTTTCATGGAGTGTTACTGTTCCACGCTCCCCTTCTCATGGAATGTTACTGTTCCACGCTCCTCTTCTCATGGAGTGTTCCTGTTCCACGCTCCCATTCTCATGGAGTGTTACTGTTCCAAGCTCCCCTTCTCATGGAGTGTTACTGTTCTACGCTCCCCTTTTCATGTAGTGTTACTGTTCTAAGCTCCCCTTCTCATGAAGTGTTACTGTTCCACGCTCCCTTTCTCATGGAGTGTTACTGTTCCACGCTCCCTTTCTCATGGAGTGTTACTGTTCCACGCTCCCCTTCTCATGGAGTGTTACTGTTCCACGCTCCCCTTCTCATGGAGTGTTAGTGTTCCACGCTCCCCTTCTCATGGAGTGTTGCTGTTCAACGCTCCCCTTCTCATAGAGTGTTACTGTTCCACGCTCTCCTTCTTATGGAGTGTTACTGTTCCACGCTCCCCTTCTCATGGAGTGTTACTGTTCCCCGCTCCCCTTCTCATGGAGTGTTACTGTTTCACGCTCCCCTTCTCATTAGTGTTACTGTTCCACGCTCCCCTTCTCATTAGTGTTACTGTTGTTCCACGCTCCCTTCTCATGGAGTGTTACTGTTCCACGTTCCCCTTCTCATGGAGTGTTACTGTATCACGCTCGCCTTCTCATTAGTGTTACTGTTCCACGCTCCCCTTCTCATTAGTGTTACTGTTGTTCCACGCTCCCTTCTCATGGAGTGTTACTGTTCCACGTTCCCCTTCTCATGGAGTGTTACTGTTTCACGCTCCCCTTCTCATTAGTGTTACTGTTCCACGCTCCCCTTCTCATTAGTGTTACTGTTGTTCCACGATCCCTTTCTCATGGAGTGTTACTGTTCCACGTTCCCCTTCTCATGGAGTGTTACTGTTCCACGCTCCCCTTCTCATGGAGTGTTACTGTTTAACGCTCCCCTTTTCATAGAGTGTTACTGTTCCACGCTCTCCTTCTCATGGAGTGTTACTGTTCCACGCTCCCCTTCTCGTGGAGTGTTACTGTTCCACGCTCCCCTTCTCGTGGAGTGTTACTGTTCCACGCTCCCCTTCTCATTAGTGTTACTGTTGTTCCACGCTCCCCTTCTCTTTAGTGTTACTGTTGTTCCACGCTCCCTTTCTCATGGAGTGTTACTGTTCCACGCCCCCTTTCTCATGGAGTGTTACTGTTCCACGCTCGGAAGTCCCAATAAGCAGCTCGCTAGCCAAGCTTTCTGAACGAATGAGTAACGTTGGTTACTCCTACAACTGTACCACGTTGGGGAACTTTGTGTCTACAACTGTACCACGTTGGGGAACTTTGTGTCTACAACTGTACCACGTTGGGGAACTTTGTGATTTAGTCAGCATAAAGACATTATTTGAGCTGGATTGTCACTGTGTAACTGGAATGACACAGTACTAACTGGAATGACACAGTACTAACTGGAATGGCACAGTACTAACTGGAATGGCACAGTACCAACTGGAATGACACAGTACTAACTGGAATGACACAGTACTAACTGGAATGGCACAGTACCAACTGGAATGACACAGCACTAACTGGAATGACACAGTACTAACTGGAATGACACAGTACTAGCTGGAATGACTCATTACTAGCTGGAATGGCACAATACTAACTGGAATGACTCAGTACTAGCTGGAATGACACATTACTAGCTGGAATGGCACAGTACTAACTGGAATGACGCAGTACTAGCTGGAATGGCACATTACTAGCTGGAATGGCACATTACCAGCTGAAATGACACAGTGCTAGCTGGAATGTCACATTACTAGCTGGAATGGCTCAGTACTAACTGGAATGACACGGTAATAGCTGGAATGACACATTACTAGCTGGAATGGCACTGTGGAATAACCCTTCGTAAGCTAAAATAACCTAGAACTTTTTAATTATGATGATCGTCATAAAATCTTCCTAATGTGAGAATCGGATCATTTCAGACTATCATCTATGGAAATCAATATCCACTCAGTTATGTGGCTGATATCATTTTGCCAAAATTTAACTTATCCGACAATCCGTACGTGTGTAAACGTATCCAGTATGATCAGGCTCCGCACTGCTCGAACTATAAATAATGAACTCGTTTGTCTTCCTGACACGCCATGTTTTGTTCCTGCTAACGACGGTGAAATGTCATCAGCTGTTGTTGAGGACCAGCTCTTTCGTTCGAAAACACCGAGGCTTTAAAAATGAACTTGTCTATTCTTATAGCGGCTTGAGCAGCTGACTAAAGAACACGCACCTGCAATGACCACCTCCTTTACGACCCACTGAGAAACGCTCCTCCAAAATAGTGTCGGCGGCATTTGGAAGCGTATTTTTGATTCGCATTAATCTATATCACCCTACACAAGGAGCTGGAATGACCATTGCTACTCAGTAACAGTAAGAAACAACAATTAATTTGAAGTGAAAGTATAAACTTTGCTCTATCATATTCAGAATCACGAGGGCATTATTAGCGACGGTGCCGGAGGACGCCACGACACCAAGCTCCCCACAAGCAACTATGAATCAGTCTTCCGTAAATGCAAACACCCATCCATCCAAGCCATCGCTACACAATGAACCTGGCAACTGCTAACTCAAACGGGAAATAAACAGCAGCGTTAGACGAGCGCCTGCACATAAATATGCATCTGAACAGCTGTACACGTCCACGCCTACCACTAACTGTTATACCTACCACTCACTGTTATACGTCCACGTCTACCACTCACTGTTATACAGCTATAGTGTTCCTGACACGACGCTGCCCCTACTGACATGTTACTTGCAGGAGCGAGTACTGCTACTGGGCATGAAAATTCACTCTTCCTGCTATAGCAATAAATACTCCTTCCTTTGTGTTGATTCTGCATTCACTCTTCTGGTTCGATGGGTCTTTATTGGCCCTGTGCAGTTACTACACTGATGCAGGGTGAAGGATGGGCTTACTTGCACTCACAGAAATGGAACAAGGGTTGATGCAAACTACTTGCAATGGAACAAGGGTTGATACAAACTACTTGCAATGGAACAGAGGAAGATACAAACTACTTGCAATGGAACAGAGTTAGATACAAACTACTTGCAATGGAGCAAGGGTTGATACAAACTATTTACAATGGAACAAGGGTTGATACAAACTACTTGCAATGGAACAGAGGTAGATACAAACTACTTGCAATGGAACAAGGGTTGATACAAACTATTTACAATGGAACAAGGGTTGATACAAACTACTGGCAATGGAACTAGGGTAGATACAAACTACCTGTAATGTTACAAGGGTTGATACAAACTTCTGGCAATGGAACTAGGGTAGATACAAACTACCTGTAATGCAACAAGGGTAGATACAGACTATTCGCAATGGAACAAAGAATGATACAAACTACTTGCAATGGAATAAGGGTTGATACAAACTATTTGCAATGGTTCAAGGGTTGATACAAACTACTTGCAATTTAACAAGGGTTGATACGAACTACTGGCAAGGAAACAAGGGTAGATAAAAACTACTTGTAATGGAACAAGGGTAGATACAAACTACCTCCAATGGAGCAAGGGTGGATACAAACTACTTGCAATGGAACAAAAGTTGATACAAACTACTTGCAATAGTACAAGGGTTGACACAAACTACTTGCAATGGAACAAAGGTAGATACAAACTACTTGCAATGGAATAAGGGTTGATACAAACTACTTGCAATGGTACAAGGGTTGATACAACTATTTGCAATAGAACAAAGGTTGATACAAACTACTGGCAATGGAACAAGGGTATATACAAACTACTTGTAATGGAACAAGGGTAGATACAAACTACTTTCAATGGAGCAAGGGTGGATACAAACTACTTGCAATGGAACAAGGGTTGATACACACTACTTGCAATGGTACAAGGGTTGATGCAACCTTCTGGCAATGGAACAAGGGTTGATACAAACTACTGGCAATGGAACAAGGGTAGATGCAAACTACTTGTAATGGAACAGGAGTGGATACAAACTACTTGCAATGGAACAATGGTTGATACAAACCACTTGCAATGGTACAAGGGTTGATACAAGCTACTTGCAAGTGAACAAGGGTTGATACAAACTATTTGCAATGGAATAAGGGTAGATACAAACTATTGGAATGGAACAAGGGTTGATACAAACTACGTGTAATGGTACAAGGGTAGAGGCAAACTACTTGCATTGGAACAAGGGTAGATACAAACTACTTGCTGTGGAACAAGGGTAGATACCAACTACTTGCAATAAAACAAGGGTAGATGCAAACTACTTGTAATGGAACAAGGGTAAATACAAATTACTTGCTATGGAACAATAAATTATAAACTATTTGCAATGAAACAAGGGTAGATGCAAACTACTTGCATTGGAACAAGGTTAGATACAAACTACTTGCAATGGAAAAAGGGTAGATACAAACTACTTGTAATGGAACAAGGGTTGATACAAACTACGTGCAGGGGAGCAAGGGTAGATGCAAACTACTTGCAATGGAACAAGGGTAGATACAAACTACTTGCACTGGAACAAGGGAGGATGCAAACTACTTGCAATGGAACAAGGGTAGATACTAACTACTTGCAATGGAACAAGGGTAGATGCAAACTACTTGCAATGGAACAAGGGTAAATGCAAACTACCTGCAATGGAACAAGGGTTGATGCAAACTACTTGCAATGGAACAAGGGTAGATACAAACTACTTGCAATGGAACAAGGGTCGATACAAACTACGTGCAATTGTACAAGGTAGATACAAACTACTTGCAATGGAACAAGGGTTGATACAAACTACTTGCAATGGAACAAGGGTAGATACAAACTACTTGCAATGGTACGAGGATTGATACAAACTACTTGCAATGGAACAAGGGTAGATACAAACTATTTGCAATGGAACAAGGGTGGATGCAAACCTTTTGCAATGGAACAAGGGTAGATACAAACTACTTGCAATGGAACAAGGGTAAATGCAAACTACTTGCAATGGAACAAGAGTTGATACAAACTACTTGCAATGGAAGAAGGGTAGATACAAACTACTTGCAATCAAACAAGGGTAGATACAAACTACATGCAATGGTACAAAGGTAGATACAAATTACTTGCAATGTAACAAGGGTTGATACAAACTACTTGCAATGGAACAAGGGCTGATACAAACTACTTGCAATGGATTGAGGGTTGATACAAACTACGTGCAATGGAGCAAGGGTTGATGCAAACTACTTGGAAGAGAACAAGGGTAGATACAAACTACTTGCAATAGAACAAGGGTAAATGCGAAATACGGGCAATGGTACAATGGTTGATACAAACTACTTGCAATGGAACAAGGGTAGATACAAACTACTTGCAATGGTACAAGGGTTGATACAAACTACTTGCAATGGAACAAGGGTAGATGCAAACTACTTGCAATGGAACAAGGGTAGAGGCAAACTACTTGCAATAGAACAAGGATAGATACAAACTACTTGCAATGGAACAAGGGTAGATACAATCGACTTGCAATTTAACAAGGGTAGATGCAAACTACTCGCAATGGAACAAGGGTAGATGCAAACTACTTGCAATGGAACAAGGGTAGATGCAAACTACTTGCAATGGAACAAGGGTTGATACAAATTTCGTGCAATGGTACTAGGGTAGATGCAAACTACCTGTAATGGAACAAGGGTAGATGCAAACTACTTGTAACTGTCTACGGAATCCAGAACGTGTATAGGCAAGCAAGCGTTTGAGGTGAATGTTTCAACGTTGAGGGGAACAAATAATGCTTTTCATAGCTGCATGGATTATTATGATCATTCTTTGTTACTGGCCGCTCTTCAAATTTTGCATCTAGTCCTCATATCTTCGAGTACTTCAGTTAACCCATGTGTATATTTCCTAGGAGCGAATTTCTAACTGTCCTTCGTTCTGACCATCTAGCGACGGCTTCGTGAAATTACTGCCATGTAACACACATCACACGTTATAACACACATCTCACGTTATAAAACACATCACACGTTATAACACACATCTCACGTTATAAAACACATCACACGTTATAACACACATCTCACGTTATAACACACATCACACGCTGTAACTTACATCACACGTTATAACACACATCACACGTTATAACACACATCTCACGTTATAAAACACATCAAACGTTATAACACACATCTCACGTTATAACACACATCACACGCTGTAACTTACATCACACGTTATAACACACATCACACGTTATAACACACATCACACGTTATAACACACATCACACGTTGTGACACACATCACATGTTATAACACACATCCCACGTTATAACACACATCACATGTTGTAACACATATCACACGTTGTAACACACATCACACGTTATAACACACATCATACGTTATAACACACATCACATATTGTAACACACATCACACGATCTAACACACATCACACGTTGTGACACACATCACACGTTATAACACACATCCCCCGTTATAACACATTTCACATGTTTTAACGCATATCACGCGTTGTAACACACATCACACGTTATAACACACATTACACGTTATAACACACATCACATATTGTGACACACGTCACACGTTATAACACACATCACACGTTGTCACCCACATCACACGTTGTAACACTTATCACACGTTGTAACACACCACACGTTGGAACACTCATCACACGCTATAACACACATCACACGTTGTAACACACATCACACTTTATAACACGCATCACACGTTGTAATACACATCCCACGTTAAAACACACATCACACGTTGAAACAAACATCACTCGCTGTAACACACATCACACGTTATAACACACATCACATGTTGTAACACACATCACACGCTGTAACACACATCACACGTTAGAACACACATGACACGATGTAACACACATCACACGATGTAACACACATCCCACGTTATAACACACCTCACACGTTATTACACACATCACACGCTGTACCACACATCACACGCTGTAACACACATCACACGTTATAACACACATCACACGTTGTACGTGTTTTCTGTGTGCGTGTGACTCCAAAATGTCTAGTACTTATATAGGGGCCTGTTGTAACATGTTTTCCTTATGTTGTACCAATTATTTTATTTTATTTTTCTATATGATTGGATTTGAACTTATCGCGAAATATCTATTCCATCATTACCCTCGGAGATACTGAGAGGGCCCAAATTTTTGACGCCAGCTTCTGTGTGGATCCACTTGTGCTATTTTTCTGGTTATCGTGTTAGCAAGAATCCATTTGCATGTGATCCTGGAGCCAGCTTCCCCCTTACCTATGATCCCGGAGCCAGCTTCCCCCCCTTACATATGATCCCGGAGCCAGCTTCCCCCCTTACATATGATCCCGGTTTCAGCGTCCCCCCGAAATATATCCCTGCTTTTTAGTCCCGCAGCTGCACGGAAAAACTTTTTAAAACGTGGCCTGGCCCAAACACAATGTGATAGAGGGGACCACTTGACCCACTCGGCCTGAATGCGTTCAAAAATTCTCGAATATTGTCGGGCGCTCGGCTGTCGCTCGTCTAAATGGGTTGCGAAAAAGCGAGTTTATGTAATTATTCACAAGTGGCTGGCCTTTGTGGGCCTGCTTATATACAGTAATTATTAGAAGGGCTGGCGAGCTTTGGGTGACGATGGGACTAAAAGCCTGTGTATTATGTTTCGGATTATGCGAGGAGACAGATAGAACAACAGAAGCATTAAACAGTATGGAGGACAAGATAAGGCACTATGTTACTAATTTCTACTGTTTAAAGTTAGTACGCGCTTCCGAATACTGCTGCTACCCACTTGAAAGCACATTTATTCCAAACCCAAATATGAGAGCAGTCTGTTCCAGGCAGCCAATATTTCGTAATGAGAGCAGTTTTTTCAGGCAGCCAATATCTTGTAATGAGAACAGTCTGTTCCTGGCAGCCAATATCTCGTAATGTGAACAGTCTGTTCCAGGCAGCCAATATCTCGTAATGTGAGCAGTCTGTTAAAGGCAGCCAATATCTCGAAATGTGAGCAGTCTGTTCCAGGCAGCCAATATCTCGTAGTGTGAACAATCTGTTCCAGGCAGCCAATATCTCGTAGTGTGAACAATCTGTTCCAGGCAGCCAATATCTCGTACTGTGAACAGTCTGTTTCAGGCAGCCAATATCTCGTAATGTGAACAGTCTGTTCCAGGCATCTAATATCTCGTAGTGTGAAAAGTCTGTTCCAGGCAGCCAATATCTCGTAATGTGAACAGTCTGTTTCAGGCAGCCAATATCTCGTAATGTGAACAGTCTGTTCCAGGCAGCCAGTATCTCGTACTGTGAACAGTATGTTCCAGGCAGCCAATATCTCGTAGTGTAAACAGTCTGTTCCAGGCAGCCAATATCTCGTAGTGTGAACAGTCTGTTCCAGCAGCCAATATTTCGTAATGAGAGCAGTCTTTTCCAGGCAGCCAATATCTCGTAGTGTGAACAGTCTTTTCCAGGCAGCTAGTACCTCGTAATGTAAACAGTCTGTTCCAGGCAGCTAATATCTCGTTATGAGAACAGTTTTTTAACTGACGGGGTTGTCTCTTTAGACAGAACACAAACAATCATATGTGAGTTTTATCAAATAATGGCGCTGACTAGTACATGGATTATAGTGTTAATTCTATACTCTGAATAATAGCACCATTATCAAATAAATGTGATGACTAATACATGAATTATAGTGTTAATTCTTTACTCTGAATAATAGCACCATTATCAAATAAATGTGATGACTAATACATGAATTATAGTGTTAATTCTTTACTCTGAATAATAGCACCATTATCAAATTAATGTGATGACTAATACATGGATTATAGTGTTAATTCTTTACTCTTAATAATAGCACCATTATCAAATAATGATGCTGACTAATACATGTATTATAGTGTTAATTCTTTACTCTGAATTATAGCTGATATGTCATGCTAGAGATAGTCCGGGTACATTAGTCTGAAACAAAGAGGTCTTCCTTGTTTGTGTGATAAGCAGACGAGTATTAACGCTAATTGAGCTGATTGGTACGCGACTGAGCCCAATAGCGTACCAAACACTGGTGTCGCTCATTAGGTCGACGATACTAATTAATACGACCTAACAACAGGTAACATCCTTTAAATGGTGTGACCCAATAACTGGGATGACACAATAACTAGTAGGACTCAACTACTAGAACGACCTAATAACTAGTACGACCCAATTACTAGCATGACCCAACTACTAGTATGACCCAACAGCTGGTATGAGCTAATAACTATCATGACCCAATAACTAGTATGACCCAACAACTGGTATGAGTCAATATCTATCATGAACCAATAATTGGTATGACCCAATTACTAGTATCACCCAATAACTACCATGACACAATAACTGGTATGACCCAACAACTGGTATGAGCCAATAACTATCATGAACCAATAACTAGTATGACCCAACAACTGGTATGAGCCAATGACTATCATGAACCAATAACTAGTATGACCCAACAACTAGTATGAGCCAATAACTATCATGACCCAACAACTAGTATGACCCAACAACTGGTATGAGCCAATAACTATCAGGACCCAATAACTAGTATGACCCAACAACTAGTATGAGCCAATAACTACGTGACCCAACAACTAGTATGAATCAATAATTAGTATGACACAATAACTGGTACATCCTATTAATCCTACTGAAATAAGTTGTGCGATCTATAAACTGGTATGATCAAATGACCAACATGACCAACATGACCTCATCCTCATGCCAGTATCCCCATTTAGCCCCTATACTCGCCTTAAGCCCCTCTCCCCCACGTACACCATAATTTATTCAGAGATAAAATCATTAATCATTATACGGTGAAATGCATTGATTTCTTCTCTATACTTGTCAATTATTAAGTAATTTATGCAGAATGTTCAATGTGGTGCCCAACGGGACGCTCATCTACTTGAATGATGGAGAATTCTGCGTAACATACCCTTACTGTTCCCTCTGTGTTGCTGCGTGACATACCCTTACTGTTCCCTCTGTGTTGCTGCGTAACAAACCCTTACTGTTCCCTCTGTGTTGCTGCGTGACATACCCTTACTGTTCCCTCTGTGTTGCTGCGTGACATACCCTTACTGTTCCCTCTGTGTTGTTGCGTAACATACCCTTACTGTTCCCTCTGTGTTGCTGCGTGACATACCCTTACTGTTCCCTCTGTGTTGTTGCGTAACATACCCTTACTGTTCACTCTGTGTTGCTGCGTAAGATACCCTTACTGTTCCCTCTGTGTTGTTGCGTAACATACCCTTACTGTTCACTCTATGTTGCTGCGTAAGATACCCTTACTGTTCCCTCTGTGTTGCTGCGTAACAAACCCTTACTGTTCCCTCTGTGTTGCTGCGTGTAATACCCTCACTGTT
>SDVV010008146.1:0-12057 GCA_016164225.1 Gammarus roeselii | reverse complement strand
TATATGTATATACATTGAAAATGCTTGAAATGAAGGCCGAGGAATTCCCTAAACTAGCTGCAACTGTACCTTTATGTGTAAGGTTGAAATCCTGCATCCAGGTGGATACAGGGAATATCATACTGTGGAAATCTATAATGTAATGATTAGACAATTGTTTTTTTTTGTGCGTGGGTATACGTATTTATTTAACCAAAATAAATATTTGTTGCACTGCCATTATGGTTGGAAGCTGTTTTGTACTAGCTGAACGGAAATGTTGTAGCTATGCACAGAGAGATGCAAACAGTGAGATCGAGAGGCGATTGCTTAGTAGCCATAGGTGCTTCTAATGCACGTACAATGTGTTTAGTGTTATTAGAATAATATTGGGTCAATTGGGAACCTCTACAAGCCACCACCTCAGACTGCTCCAATAGAACGACGGATCTAAAATTGATAAGTCATGGTTTTGAGTCCCCAGTAAATACAAAAAGTCAAATTTCTAAATTGATACTCTTGGTTTGGGGATTGGATGAGCGTCAAGAAGTTGGAGGCTAAGGCTAACCGGGGCGTTCGCTGTAGTTGCCGCCTTGAAGAAAAGTGGTTTGAATCTACTGACCCCACTCAGGCCACTGTATGCTCTAGTGTTCAAATCTTTCCTCGTATGTAACACTCTACGTGCTGTTAATTTTTCCTGCTTTGGCACTCAACCTGTAGATGACCTCTGTCCTCAAGGGTGCACTAAATTTTGCTCCATCGATATTCTGTTTACAATTTATATAAGTGGAATAGGATCCACTTAATAACGTGGCAATCATTTAAAGAGTCAGAAATACTTTAACAAATTTTCTGGAGCGTATTCATTATCACCATCTGATAAATGCGACGAATGACTTGTGTTTTGAAAAGATTATTACGCCATTCTGCTTGTCTGCAACTCAACGCTAACTCTTCGAGCTGGCCTACGTTCATAGAACAAGTCATTGTTGGTATACAATAGTTTGGCATCCTAACATTAAATATTTTTTACCCGTTAACGTGAACGTTCAATTACTTATATCAGCGGTCGCACTCAGCTGTTGAACTTGAATGCGGCTACTTGGAAATTTCGTCTTGGTCGGACGAGTCATGCAAATGATGTTTCTTCGGATATTTTTCAATAATTTTCTTTTACAGAGCGTTCGTCGAAAAATGTAATTGCATATTGTTAAACACTAACACCAACCTAGCGAAACGAAATGGTGAAACTTCCAAACTCTAGTGCACCCTTAAATCTTTTATTGTAAGGGTGTCTTTCATACGGGACGTAACCATTTCCCTCGATAACATTTTTGAGAGTGGTTCCAAACACAATGTCAGTCTCGTGTGTCAGGGAGGTGCTGCAGCACTAAACGTACCAAACCGATATCAGGCACGTGTTTACCATAAAAAATACCCCAAATAAAAATGGGACATTTATATAATCTAACCTAGCCTAACCTAACCTAACTTTTTATTGTATGAATACAAATTTAGACTCCTTTTATATTATTACAAGATTTTTTTTTCAAAAATTTACATAATAACGAAGAAAAAGAGTAAATGTCAGGCTGGCACACTTGCCTGACCCACAACTTGGTACCATTATGACATTTTTCCTGTCATCATCATATTGGCGGTATTCGGATCTGAAAGGGCACCATTATATCAAGATCGCTTGCTCCTATTCTTGAGTAACTTCTTCTATCACGTCAAGGTCTATAGTTACCATAGGTAGGCAGGTGCGCCGCAAATTGGACTGACGACGCACCTTAAAGACCGGCGCGACGCGGCGAGGGCGCGAATTCTCAAAAAAAAAAAGCCCAACGGCCTCTGTACAAGCCAAAAATTCCCGCCTCTGCCTTTATCAATTACCACTTTTATCTGCACAAAAAATGTAATTTGAACAATACAACTGAACTAAGGCAATCAGAAAAGCCTTAGGGTTGCATTTAGTTCTTATTGGGTAATCTGAAAGGTCATAAACTCAGGCATTGCTTTTATTTTAAGGGAAAATATGACAATAATAATGTTTAGACTTTAGAGTAGCTGTGGCCACGACAGTGCCAGTTTATACCCCGCGTTGTCAAAATGTGCTCCATAGAACACTGGAAGGCATAGACAAATGTTTAGTAAAAAAATACAACACAGCTCTCCGAAGCTCGGCTGCTATTGGGAGTTCAGCGCCGCCGGATACATTTTTGAGGCTAAAAGTGTTCTCCCTGTTGGCTTGCAATCTTGAAGAGCTGGTCTTCGAGTCCACGGCATATGATGTTTATGGCGTACAAACGCTAGGAGCCTAGCATAGAGGACATCCTGGACATGGAGGAGGTTGAGGCCTGAGGGGCCAGAAGGACTTTGAGTAGAGACAAAAACTCATGGATCATAGATTGAAAAGGGGACTAAAATTGAAATTTCATGCCATCAATTTTTTCCTCCAATTTATATCTAGAATAGGTTCCATTTAATAACATGTCAGTAATTGAATAAGGTCAGTCTTCTTAGTAGGGGAACAGTTAGTAATTACATAAATTACAACTGAAGAAAGTGTTGAAGAATTTTTGCCTAAGTAGGTCAGTCAGTGAATGACTGTTATCAGGAGTTGGGCGCAAGCCATCGTGTGTCAGAAGCTGGTAGAAGGGTATGATGAGTATCAAATAGGTGTGAGTTTACATGTGCATCTTCATCTTGTTGTGAATTTTTGGCACTACCTACATTCTATCCATAAATAGAAAAATAAAATAAATATAAACATATCACTACAATGCAGGAAAATTATTCCTGTGGAAAAATTCATGCTCACCTTTACAGCCCCCCACAGCCCCGCTAACAGGTCATGCGGGCATGGAGGCAGTATACCTTAGTGCACAAGCCATCTAAAAAACAACACGGTATCAAAACTACAGCACCGCGCTGGTCAGATTGCACTTAATAGGTCGACAAGAATCACTGAAGACAGTCAACAAGTGCACACAACTGTCAAAACACAGAAACAAAACCGCAAATCAAATCTGTTACATCTAGCAAAACTCATTCAACATCCCCTCCCCCCAACTCCTCAGCCAAGGCCCTTTTGCAGCCACTGAGAGAATTGCACTGCACCACATCAGAGGACAGACTGTTCCAGACCTGAATACAGCAAGAAAAAAGAATCTGCGTTTATAGTCGGTCCGACAGCAAGGAACCACCAGCTTGAAAGAATGACCACGTGTGCCAATATCTGGAGCTTGTTCAAGCTGAGCAGACAACCCTGAATCCACAAAACAGTGAAAAATCTTTCAACACTTCACCAGATCCAAACGCAACCCAGGCCCTCTATTTCCCTGGTCCACCGCCTCTGCACAGACTTCAAAAGTCTCCGATCCCCCAAATATCCCACATTCCACACTCAAGAGCAGTAGTCCAAGATGGGCCTTATATGAGTTGTAAGCAAAGACACCATGAAAACAGAACTCCTATTGACAGTAGAACGGAGCAGACTGGTTGCCAGAGTGGAAGCCTTTATAATAACACTATTCACATGGAGGTGAAATCGCCACCTTGAGTCAACAAGTACTTCCAAGTCCCTGCAGGAATCAACAAGCTCAAGTGCCCCACCATTCAAATTATAAGTGATTCGATCATCAAGCTGCTCCAATTCAAGACCACCCCTGTAAAAACGCAAAAAGACACATTTGGCAATGTTCAGAGAAATTCCATGACAAGGAAATATACTGCACCAAATTCAGTTCTCTCTGCAAAGAAGACACACCCAGGCGAACTGCTTGTATTTTGCGTGGGAAGCCCATATAAAGTTTGAAACTATCAGCTAAAGCCTTCCACTTATAAGACGCTCCTGCTGCAACATGATTAACATACAGCAGAAACAAGAGCGGGCCCAGCACAGAACCCTGGGCACTCCACTTGTCACCTCCCTAAAAAATGAATGAATTCATTCTTCTAAGAATAAAAAACACCTGCAGGCTAAGAAAGTACGAAGAAGTAATTTATAATGTAAAATTCACAACACTTCTCCATTGATGCAATTAAAAAAAATCACCAACGGATTATGGAACATAAACATGATGTCTTTAACCTGTGACAATATCCTAAGCTCAAGTAACACTTACTGAACAGAATGATATAAGGAAGGTTAGACTATCCATTGGATTAGGGTTCACATAAAACTTGATTGGACAGCTTGAAAGCGGTTGTGTTGTTCTTTGTCCGCTCTTATCAGCATTAAAACTGCTTGACATTTTTAAATAACCTGTGCCAGTGTGCCTGAAAATCAATTTGTCAAATAATCCACCAACACTCCTGGTAGGTATTTCCCATATAAGCCTGCTCCTTTGTTGCCTCATGACTAGAGACGTTGCATTATTACAGCCAGCAGATGATGGCTATGGCATAGGTAGTTGTCAACCCTCTAGACCCTGAGCAGTTCTCCTGAATCCCCTAATTCATTTACATTCCAACTTCGTGAAAAAATTCAAACCAGTAGCTTGATATGCGCTATCTCTGAGAACTTGTCCCAGATTACTGCATAACCATCTTCAGCTGGCCATTTGAAAATAGCAACTGACCTCAACTCTACTTTTACTCATCTCTTCACATCCTCATCACCTTCTGTCTGTCTCATCCAATGAGGAGACCTTATTGCTCTTGCATTCAAATTTTTCAATAACTGCCTCCCAATATGACCAGTCTTAGCCTGCCTTCTGCCAGCTCACTGGAACCTAACCAGAACGGCACCGCAATAAGAGAGCAGATCAACAAGAACAAACTGTTTACCTCTCAGGGTGCCTCTAAATTATTCATTTACAACAAAGTTAATTATCTCATCAGAGTTCCTCAGACCAACACACCCTACATGACTACATCTACATGGGACTGATGAAAGAAATAACTTTTGATCTGTTGGATCTTGATCTGTAGGAGCTGGCTCTTTTTCTGCAGTTTTTGTAGGTTCAGCTTCTATCCACCCAGCCCCGTTCCAGTCTTTTGATGTGAGTCTGTCCGATGTGAACTTTTCTAGGCTGGGGGTCCAGCATTTCCTTTTGGCTATTTATCCCAGTTCCAATATGGGCCCAGATGGCATCCACCTGAATCTGCTGAGGAGTTGTGAAGATGAACTCTCCCTTCCTCTTTGTTCGATTTTTCAAAATCAATGAGGACAGAAACCGTACCTGAAGTTTGGAGCTAATAGATCGTTGTCCCGATATTCAAGGCTAAATCTCACTCTGATCTACTCAATAACAGACCGGTGAGTTTGACATCTGCTTGCTGCAATTCAAAGGAAAGAATAGTCATATCTTTGTTGACTGAGTACCTTGAGAGTAACAATATTTTGTCATCCCATCAGTTTGGTTTTTGAAGTAACCGTAACACCGAGGACCAGTTGCTGTTGATATACGATGACGTTGGAAGGTGGATTGTTGTTGGATACGTTGTGGATGTCATAATGCTTTACTTTTCTAAAGCATTCGCGTTTGTCATCATTACAAACTCTTGATGCCCCGCTGCTCTGTGGATGTGGCAAGGAGGTTTTTTAATGTTTGATGCATTTGGATATGGAATGAGCTGCCTGCTGCTGTTGTCGAGTCTGCTACCATTTCTGATTTCTAGGCAGGGTTGGCTGAGTTTATGAGGAATAGGTTGTTCGAGTGCAAGGGTCTTGCGTTCCCAGTCGTGTTGGCAAGTCTGTGGTGTGACTCAACCTGTTGTTTGTTTCTGTTCTTTTTATATATGTGTATGTATTTGCTTTCGTGGTTTTCTGCGGGGTTGTAGTTATGCTTTGGGTTTTCATGCGAGTGGCTTTGGGTTTGTTCTCTGGATGCCAATGGAGTGCATCCCTTTCAGCATCTTCCCGTTGTTGTTCTGGGGAGTCTTTGTAGGGGCTGGCGCTCATGGTTGTGCTGGCCTCTCCTGGCTCGGTGCACCTGACGACTGGGTATGCTGAGCCCTTGGGGGGGCTGACACGGTAAGAATCAAAAGGTAAGAATTTGATGTGGTGAGTCATGGTGTGCTTCTGTCTAAGCTAGAGTCCATGGGTGTTTGTAAATCATCGCTGGCCTGGATTGTGGTATTTCACTCTGGCAGAGTGAGGAGTGTTTGCGTGAGTGGCAACGTGAGCAGCCCAGTTGATGTGACAAGTGGTGTACCTCAGGGCTCTCCTTGGTCCGCTACTGTTCTTGATTTGTATCAATCACATCTCGAGTGGTCTTCTATGCATGTTTAAGGCATTTGCGGACGATTATAAACTGTTCCTGAGATACTCGCGTAAGGACACTGAGCCTGCCGTCCGCGTTCTTCAGTGACTCCAAAGTGGTTTGGATACAGTTGACTCTGTTGTAAAGTCCTGAAATCTTGGATTGAATCCAGACAAGTTTGTGGTGCTACGCTTTTACAGAGATCGCATTGATTTTATGTTCTAGTCCCAGTTAACCAGTACTTCTTGCAAGTTAGAGCATTGAAGTTTGTCACCACACAGAAAGACTTAGGTGTCAATGTGGACACAAGTCTCAGATTCCACCATCACATTCGTGTGGTGGCTGCAAAGACTGGTGGGCTGGCAAACTGCTTGTTGACATTGAGTCTGTAGGTCCCCAGAGTTTATGGTACCCTTGCATATTGCACATATTTACCCACTTATTGAGTAAGCATCTTGTGTCTGGAACACTGGATATTGTGGGGACTGCAGACTGCTTGAGTCTATTCAGAGTAGATGGACCAGAAACATTGATGGGCTTGCTGATGTGGACTATGGTAATCGATTGAGAAGCTTGGATTCGTTTTCTGTCAAGGGTTGCCTTTTGAGGGCAGACCTGATAAAATATTGGAAAATTTAGCATGGCAAATCAGAGGATTTGCTGAATATGTTTTCATTGGCTCCAAGAGTTGGTAGTAGGGGTCATCTGCTGAAGTTGATGTTTCCGCCTTGCTTTTCTGATGCCTACAATAGGTCGGTCCTTCAGTGTGAGATTTGTTGCTGTGTGGAATGGTTTGTCTGTTGACATAGTGCAGTTGACAGATACCACTTGCTATAAGTAGGCCTTTGCTGAACTGCTGTATGATGATTTTGTAGATTTTGACTAGCCTGATGAGGCCTAATTTGTGTTTAGCTAGTAGCTAATGAATGCATGCACATTTTGATGTGTGTATATGTATTTTTAATGCATGAATATATGTGTGCATGTGTATCCCACCTTTGCAGCCCCCACAGCCCTGGCAGCCCCACCCACAGGGCATGCAGGCATAGAAGGCAGTATACCTTAGCGCGCCAGCAATCTAAAGAACAACACGGTATCAAAACTGCAGCAGGGTGCTGGTCGGATTGCGCTGAATAGGTCAACAAAAAAAAACACTGATGACAGTCAACAATTGCACCCAACTGTCGAAACACGGAAACAAAACCACAAAATCAAATCTGCTATGCCTAGCAAAACTCGTACAACACCCTCCCCAACTCCTCAGCCATGACCCTCTTGAAACCATGGACGGAATTGCACTGCACCACATCAGAGGACAGACTATTACAGACCTGAACACAGCGAGAATAAAAGAATCTGTGTTTATAGTCGGTCGACTGAGAGAAACCACCAGCTTGAAAGAATGACACCGTGTGTCAATATCTGGAGCTCGCTCAAACAGAGTAGACATCCCCGAATCAACAGAACAATGAAAAATCTTCCAACACTTCACCAGATTCAGACGCAACAACCTCCTTCTGACCAAAAATAACTGCAAAGCTCTGAGCCTCTCACCATAGTCCAATCCCCCCAGACCCTCTATTTCCCTGGTCCACTGCCTCTGCACAGACTCCAAAAGTCTCAGATCCCCCCAAAATCCCATATCCCACACACAAGAGCAGTAGTCCGAGATGGGCCTTATATGAGTTACAAACAAAGACACCCTGAAAACAGAACTCATATTGACAATAGAACGGAGCAGACTGGTTGCCAGAGTAGAAGCCTTTCTAAGAACACTCTTCACATGGAGGTGAAATCGCAACTTTGAGTCAACAGGCACTCCCAAGTCCCTGCAGGAATCAAAAAGTTCAAGTGCCACACAATTCAAATTATAAGCAATTCCATCATCAAGCTGCTTCAAATCAAGACGACCTCTGTAAAAATGCATAAAGACACATTTGGCAATGTTCAGTGAGAGATTCCATGACAAGAAAATCGACTGCATCAAATTTTGTTCTCTCTGCAAAGAAGACACACCCAAGCAAACTGCTCGTACTTCGCGTGGGAAGCTCAAACAAAGTTCGAAATCATCAGTAAAGGCCTTCCATTTACAAGCCACTCCTGCTGCAACATGATTAGCATACAACAGAAACAAGAGCGAGCCCAGCACAGAACCCTGGGGTACTCCACTTGTCACCTCCCGAAAGTCACTGACAACTCCTCCCACAGAAACACACATTTGCCTCCCAATCAGAAAACTACGAATCAAATCCAACAATCCATCATGATTACCCACACACCTAAGTTTGGTCAACAAAACGGAATGATTGAAAACATCAAATGCCTTGGAGAAATCCATAAAGACCACATCCACCACTATTCCATCATCCACCAGATCAGCAGCCTCACCATAAGTAAGCAACAGTTGATCTTCCGTGCTCCTTCCCACCCTGAATCCAAATTGGCCGCTTGACAAATACAAGAATATTCCAGAAAAGACATCACATGCGACACAATAACTTACTCCTACACCTTACAACATACAGAAGTGAGACTCACAGGTTGTTAATTGAGAGGGTTGCTCCTCGCACCAGACTTGAGTAAGGGAACAACATGAGATTCCTTCCAGGCCCCTGGAAAAATAATAATAATAATAATAACAACAAAATCTTTATTGACAACCAACATGGGCATAGTTTTACAATTGAGACATCTTATTTTAGGGTTATAGTGTGAACAAAGTTATAAAATTACCGCACACAACTAAGAACAAGTTAAGGCATACAACTCTATCCTGCCTATGCGTATAGTAATTCTCTCCATCGCCTTAACAATGACGAGGCAGCGAGCGCATCACCAGAGCAGATTGCAACGACGATTTTATTTGGGGAGTTCATAACTCGAGTCATAAGGCTGTGTGCCGCTTTACGGAACAGCACCTTGATGTGATCTGATTGATTTTCAGCAAAAAACCTGCTCGCTGACGTCGACCGAACGACCTGCATCAGCCGTCTAAATGTGTCATTATAACTCCCTGTCAATTTCCTCATGCTATATTGAAAGTATTTTCTCCACATTGCATTACAATAAATCGGGAAACAATATGATTTGAAGAGCTGGATTTTAGCTTCCCTTGGTGCAAACAAGAATTTTCGTATAAGCATGTTACCAACTGCATTTTGCCGCCTTGTTTGCTTTGCAACATCCTTGTCATCTGTGCAATCTGCTGTGATGATGTGCCCTAGATATCGAAATTCGTCCACATAATCCAGTGCAACACCGCCCAGTTTTATCTCAGTCGATAGGTAGTAACTAGGACATACTACATACAGTTTTTGCAGTGTTATACATAACTACATACAGTTTTTGCAGTGTTATATACAATATCATGAGGTTCAGCGAATTTATTACAGATATCAAGAAGCTTTTGCATTGCTGAGAAAGTCGGTGCTAACAGCACCATATCATCTGCATAACTAAGATTGTTAACACAATAGTTAGCGACATGACACCCTTGGTTTTCTCTACTTAGAAGATAATTCAACTCATCAGTGTACACGTTAAAAGTAGTAGGTATAGGAGCAAGAATTGCCCTGGAAAAACGAGGAGCAAGAATTGCCCTGGAAAAACGAGGAGCAAGAATTGCCCTGGAAAAACGAGGAGCAAGAATTGCCCTGGAAAAACGAGGAGCAAGAATTGCCCTGGAAAAACGAGGAGCAAAAATTGCCCTGGGAATACTTACTGCAAATATGATTTGTGAAAAAATTAGATACTCGATAATTAGTGACTCCATATATGCTTTTGTGAAGGAATTAGATAGGCGATAATTAGGGAGTACATATATGCTTTTTGTTAAGGAATGAAATGGGTCTTAATTAGGGCTGCCTAAACGGGATACTAACGGAATGATGTGGTCTGTGACCACATAGAGACAATTACTCAAGTGGGTTTCAATGTAGGTATGACATGTGGTCAAGGTAGTTACTGACGGTACATAGAGATACCATGAACGCAAGCTTTTTTTGTGAGTCGGCCGATGTATTTGTTAGGATGTATGTTATTTGTTGATGTGTCTGACTTAGTCGCTGTATTTCTCGGACATTGCAGTTATATGTTTATTTTCCTCTATTCTGGTCAAGTGAGTAACTTACGGTACATAAAGACTACCCGTGACGGGTGGGGAAGAGGGGTGGGCTTAGACGGAGTCAGGCGGTGTCCAAACCGCAAATGGTAATTAGCTTGATAACCTTTTTATGTCAACTGTCACACAATGATCTTATCTCGAGATTTATGATCCTCTTGGAGAATTGCTTTTCTTACGATATCTTTCAGATTCCTTTCGGTACCTTATTGTTTTTATTTACGTTTGCTTACGTACGGATTATAAAGACGTATGTTATTAGGTCTTGCCCACGCTATATATGATTGTACTGGAAAATTTCGCACGGTATGATATATATTACTTTGTTTGTTATTGAATGATTCATTTGAATAGAAAATTTCACTGCTCAAACCTGAATTGTTAGGATATTCGATATAGTTATGCAAGAAATATTGGGATATATTAGGAGAGCATAACTAGTTGTGCTTTATTTAACTAGTTTTCGGAGGTTGTTTTGGTGGAGTGTTTAGCGGTGAGATGCTTGAAGCCAGATTGATGTTGAATATAGGCTACGAACATTTACAGGTTACGACATGTTCATGTCGATGTGCTTTCATATTTTTTCACGCAAAAGTGTCCTCGGGTGGTTGTTTTTCTTGGCATTATCGATACGACCGCAATCCTAATTTTCTTCGTATTTTTTTACGGTATTATTTCACATGAGTATTTACTGTTTTGCTACCCTTAGCTGCTGGTCTGAGGCCTCAAACATGCAAGCATCATACTGTATCCCGTTGGTTGCAAGCAAATGATCTCACTCGGGTATTCGTTGGTCGTTTCGCTTTTTCATTAGTCCCAGCAGTCTTTTATTTGTTTCATTGTACAAATGATTTTTTGTTGGGCTTCTTGGAGAAGTCCATGTATTCAGACAGAGACGATTTCCGCATTTTCCGTGTCAATACCAGGCTCATTATTGGTTATATCCAGGATGTGACTTTGCTTGATTTTGTTCAGAGACGATGAGTGAATCAGATGCAAGATATGTCTGAAGTATTATATGTGACAGGAATAGGTCTAGAAATTTGCTATAGATTTGAATGGTATCGTAGTAAAAAATAGCGTTATTCTCATGATCTCAGAGTTAAATGTCGGATATTTTGTAGGAATGTATGTTTAAGAGATGCAAGTCCGTTATGCATCTTTATGGAATTTTCGTTATTGACCCCCTGCAAATGTATACTTTAATATTTTGAAGACGATTTACTTTGTTACAAATTTGGTCTTGCTGATAGGGTATTGTATATTTATTGTACGACCATTCTTCAATATTTAGGAGGAGTTAGATAGTCCCCTAGGCAAAAGCTCATTCTGTTTATGCTTGTTTGTGTAAATGGACCGATTCATTAGAATGGATACCATAATGAAGTATAATTTTTTATGTGAATTATAGCAGAGTAGAGAACCTTATTTAGCTATTTTATATATGTTCCTGATGTAATGTTTTTTTTCCACGAGAATCATAGGAATGTATATTTAAGAGGTGTAAGTCCGTACTGCATCTTTGTGGAATTTTCGTCATTGATCCCTAGCAAATGTGTAGTTTAACGTTTAGATGATAATTTTCTGAATGGATGGGTCCTAGTTTAGAGGTGGTTTATACTCTTTGGTTGTCATTTTGGAGTTCATACATGTTCAACGGGATGTATCTTTGTTCGAGGCTGTTCAGAGACGATGGGTTAACAGATGCGAGGTACGTCTGTGGCATCGTATCATGACTGTGTGTTA
>SDVV010008145.1:0-17358 GCA_016164225.1 Gammarus roeselii | reverse complement strand
AGAGTTATATCGAAAGAGAGGCACTTAGTATTCAAATTAAGAAATGGGCATCGTATCGACAAAGGGCTCTCCAGAGAAGTTTGCCTGTGGTTTCAACAATATTGGTCATCTTCATATTACGCATGAAGAGGACTCGAACGTCTGTTGGAGGGAGGTAAACAAACAACTTGTTGTCGCTCTGATTCCTGCAACCCTGCACCCGTCCCGGATCTGTGCTGTAGAAAAAGACTGTTAATCCTCCCTGCTGCGCCGACCACCGCTCTGGAACAGGATCTCCTGTAAAGGTGAGAGTGATGTTGGTTGTTAGTTTTCTCTTGAGACATCGGAAAGACCTCTCCTAAGAATATATCTGCTCCTGGCAGCTCTAGAGTCAAAATTAAAATAGGCATACGAGTTTTGAAAAACGCAAGGTTTTGACGAGCATCAGGCCCAGTTACCTGGACAGTGGATCTCTCCCGAGTGTTCAGAAAAATATTTTTTCTGTATACTGGTTGCTTCTTCTATGAGTATTTTGCATTTCAGGGTGAGAGGTCAGAAAAGTATCTCATAGGAAAAGAGTTGCACTTAGCACCTCAGAAGTTCATTCAGAAGAAACATACGAAAATATTGAAATTTGAAAACAATACGCAAAATTTTATCGAAACAGAGGAACACAATTATTAAATTTCGAAATTCGTTGAGTAGATTAGATTAGAGTAAAGAGACAGAACGAGCACGAGTGCTCATGTCGAGTTGTCTCCTCTGAAAAAGGTGAAAGAAGAGTGGGGGATAGTCAGCGAGGCTATAGAAATTCACGCACACATGCCGAAAGGGGAAGGTTGTAAGGACAGAAAAGAGATGGACCATCACTACTGTCACCACCACCCATTCTGCCACCCGGGGCATTTCAGCCACCGAGAAGAAACGGTCGAGTGTCAAAATGACATTTCAGGAACGGGGCGAACAAGATGAGAAGCGAAAATTTCGGGTCGATCAGAGACGGACACGCCCATAAGCTAAACGGACTCATACTTTTCCTCGAGCGCATGCCTGTCGGCTCGCCCCAGAGGTCGAGTCAGACGGACTCCAACTAGGCATTGAGTCTATTTCAAAAGGGCATATGGGTATTTAAATTTTGGCATGTATGTGCACATTAAGGAGAAGCACCACACCCAATTGCCTAGAAAATGGTTCTTCCCCATATGCTCAGAAGATTAAGTCTTCTGAGCGCAAATAGTTTCTTGAAGGCTCTCTCACTTCAAGGTGAGACGTCGGAGTGACATCTCCAAGAAAAGTGTTTCACGTGCCAATTCCTTAGTTAAGTTAATACAACACAGTGTTTTAAATTTTGAAAAAAACGTTATTATTGCAAATTTAGTCCAAGGCAGGATTATTTAGATTTTGAAATTGGGTCGAACCGAGTTAAGTCAGAAGAAATAAAAGTTTTTGAAACAGTTATCGCAATAGTTTGTCCAGAAAATGAAAAAAATACATTTAAATTTGATATTAGCTCGAACAACAAGTTTAGTCGAAGACAGAAATTTTTTAAGTTTTGAATAACAATTTGGGAATTAAGTCCATGATAGGCAAAGAACCGGAATTCACATTTTGAAATCAGCTCGAACGTCTGTGGAGACGGGGTTAGTATTTGTACTGCTGCAGCAGGTCTCGCTCGAATCTGTGCTACATGAGAGAAGACGGATAGTTCATCCGCGCTGTACAGAGGAATAAGTATAACAGTGAGATGCCGGAGGAACATCTCATATATTTCAAGGTGAGATGCCGGAATGCATCTCCATGTATATATCATATTTCCGTTGAAATGCCAGAGGGGCATTATATTTCAAGGTGAAATGCAAGAGGGGCATCTTTACTAGGTAACTGGTACGGCTGTTAGTTGCTAGCATTTTTTACTATTTGTCTCCTGTCTTTTCTCTCTTCCCCCCCCCTTGACATGGAGTGAAGACGAGAAGAAAGGGAGAGTATCAGCGTATTGACAGGATCCTTCAATAGGAAGATACTTACTGACTCGGCAATCGATGATATCGTCGATTCTACGCTGTATCGTAGAGTTGAAGAAAGCTCTCCTCATGATGCCGGTTCGATTTCCGTATACCATGGGGGTGTGGCGGTGAATGTTGTCGTTGCGGCTCATCGGTTGTCGCCGATGAGTCGCCTCAGACTTTCACCCGTAGTGTGTGGCTCGCGATTTGTTAGCTATCTTCTATTTTTTTCTTTCTGCCTCCCAACAAAAAGAGGGAAGATGAGAAGTAAAGAGAGTCTATCATCACCTCGGCAAGGTCCCTCCTACGAAGATACACATTGCCTCGAACTTGGATGATATTCGTCGAATCTATGCCGTGCCGTAGAACTGAGCAATTGTTCTCCTTTTGGTGCGGGTTTGATTTTCGTTTATCAAGGAGTGTGAATGTTGACGTTGCGGCCCAGAGGCCACCGGTAGGTCGCCGGCATATTTTACTCGTATCAGGTAGTTCATATTTCTTCTTCTATCTTTTCCCATTTTCTCCTTTTTTTTCCTCCCGACAGGAAGAGAAGAAAGGGAAAGAGAAAAATACCAGCGTGTCGTAAAGGTCCCTCCCTAGGAATATACTTACTGACCCAACAATGGACGATATATGTCTAAGCTTCGTCGTACCGTAGAGTTAAGCACATGCTCTCCTCATGGTGCGGGGTCTATTTTCACATATCATTGGGTATGGAAGTGAGTGCTGCCGTTGTAGCTCCTCGGCAATCGCCGCTGAGTCACCGGCAGACTTTCACCCTCACCACGTAGTTTGCAACTGTTCTTTTTTTCATTTTCCTTCCCATGAACGGGAAGTAGAAAAGGAAAGAGAGTCTACCATTGTGTCGGCAAGGTACCTCCGTAGGAGGATACCTACTGACTCAACAATATGTGATATCGCCGAACCTACACCGTACCATAGAGTTGAGCAAAGCTCTCCTCTTGGTGCGGGTTTGATTTTCGATACCATGGGGTGTGGCGGTGAATGCTGCCGTTGCGGTTCCCTAGCAAGCGCCGCTGAGTCGCTTGCAGTCGTTCATCCGCACTAGGTAGTTTATAATTGTTGATCTTTCCCCATTTGCCTTCTATATTTTTCTCTCCCGACAGGGAGGGCAGATGAGGAAAAAATTTCCATCGTGTCGACAAGGTCCCTCATAAGACTCACCGGTAGTCGCTGAGTTGCCGACAGATTCACCTAGTAGACAATAAGTGGTAATCGTTCCAGATAGGAAAAATATAAATAAAGAGTATATGTATAATGTATCCCTCCGAGTCTTTAATGCCGCATCGAGTTGAGCAGGGCTCTCCACTTAAGCGGCTTCGATTCTCAGGATACCTGTCCTTTTACGACAGTAGATGGCCTTGTAGGACGTGAACTGAGGGTAGGGGTAGGACGCGAACAGAGTCGCTCCTCTGTTTTTGTTTATATTTTCTTTGACTTCGTACAGTTAATTGGTTAAAAATAACGTATACTTATCAGTGAACTTCATCAGAAAAATCGAGTTCGAAATAATCATAATAAATTCTAACTATATTCAGTTTGGAAGCTATTTCTGATTCGTAGAGGCCTCGCAACTCCGATTGTTGGAGACAATGAGAATGGTTCAACTTGGGTACTACAGTGATGCTGTGGAGTGAAGTTTTCAAAGTGTTCTACGAAGTCAATGATATGCTACTCTACTACTACCGCACAACGTTCATAGTGCGTAAATGTATCCATGTACCAGATTTGTTTTTTCTTCAAGTAAACATGAATTTGTCAAGATGGCATGTTTTTATTTCAACGTGAACGCGGCTTCTTCAAGCATCGGCTGTTGAGGGTAAGCAACTCTGCCTTGCCCTCCTCCCTCCCTCTCCTCCATCCCTCCCTTGGCTTGTATCATGTAACCAAAACACCATCATTCTTGCCTCTACGTCTCCACCACCTTCGTCCGGCTCAAGCCCCTTAAACCACTACACTGAGTTCCATCGAAGTGCCGTTTTCCCACAGGGAATAAATAAATGAACTGGAATCAAGGGCAAATCAAAACAAATAAAACATACTTGGTGAAGTTAAAATTAAATCAGTGAACGTGAGCCATACGACCATAGTTAGAACAACAAGAAGTCTTGATGCGGTCCGATTAGACTAACGGCGGTGAAACTGTGACCTAAGTGCAACAAAACTTTTAATCTCAAGGTAATTTATGTGTATTTGCTATCGCACCCGTGCATAATTCGTCCAGCCGTGCTACCTCGGGCCTACTACCATGCTTGGAAGAGAGTTGCCCTTCATCCTCTCACCTCCCCGCACCCACCCTCAGCCACATACAATTAGACCCTTCATCTCCTCTCTAGGCCGAGTGCCTGCCTAAGCAGATGTTTACACCAACCGCCCCACTACGCACCAGAAAAGATAGTTGACACTCGATTCTGTCATTAAATATCAGCTTATATATATATCATCACAAATTTTCAATTTATTTTGTGGTCAAAACGGTGTCACCCGCTACCAATTCATTTCGTACTATCATTATACCTAAAAATGAATGGTCCCTTTATCAAAAAATACTGATGTGACTTTGGATAGCAGGATATGCATATTATGACTTAGTGCATGGGCAGTCAGTGAATTCGCCGGACAGCTATTTCATGTGTTACATACCTGGATCCCTCTCTCACGACTGATGTCACATCACCACAACGCAATCATTCCTGCCTCTCCGTCCCCACCCCCCCTTCTCCTGGCCCAACCCCATTAAACCTCTAAACTGAGCTCCATTGAAGTACTGTGTTTTCACATGGAATAAATGTCGTTACTCCAATTCCATTAGAATAAAAAGTAACGACAGGTTATACAAAATTAATTGTCTAAGTGACTTTTGAGTCAATCATAATCAATTGGAAACTTTTGTGACCTAAAAACTAGGAGCACCTAATATAAGCTATTCACTGTCTAATAGTGCCCTCACGCCTCTCCCTCTCCCCCGCTCCCCTACAACCGTTGTTTTGAGCCGATCGTCCCCTTCACCTCTGCACTATGTCACGTCTGTTAGTGGGTGGTGATACGGACCCTCTTCACCCGCTGGAGAAACAATCTCTGCACCCGCCTGCCTGTTAGTGGGTGACGATAACGGACCCTCTTCACTCGCTGGAGAGACAATCTCTGCACCCGCCTGCCTGTTAGTGGGTGGCGGTAACGGACCCTCTTCACCCGCTGGAGAGACAATCTCCGCACCCGCCTGCCTGTTAGTGGATGGCGATAACGGACCCTTTTCACCCGATGGGAAGTTAAGCTCCGCACCCGCCTGCCTGTTAGTGGGTGGCGATAACGGACCCTCTTCACCCGCTGGGGAAACAATCTCCGCACCCGCCTGCTTGTTAGTGGGTGGCGATAACGGACCCTCATCACTCGCTGGAGAGACAATCTCCGCACCCGCCTGCCTGTTAGTGGGTGGCGATAACGGACCCTCTTCACTCGCTGGAGAGACAATTTTCGAACCCGCATGCCTGCAAGTGGGTGGCGATAACGGACCCTTTTTACTCGCTGGAAGGTTATTACTAATTGTTATAACCTAAAACTTAATTCCTTGGTGCGATTTCCTTCTAACAATATAATATTTTGTACTCGCATCTTCTGATCAAGTTTCTTTCAAACAGCTTTGTATAGGCTCAGTCAGCATTTATTAAAATTACTAGCCTATAATTTTGTCTCTATTTCTTTCCAAATTTATTGTGTTTTTTTTTATAACGAAGAGCTTGTAAAGTTGACATACAATTAAAAACAAGTTGGAATAGGGCGGTAAAATAATTCGAACAAAGATTTAAATGAGTTTGAACGATTTCAGGCGTAGTTATCTACGTTCATCGGATTTTTTTTTCATGTACTATCACTTGCGATAAATGAGTACCTTCTCGCACACGCAATCTTGCTGTAACTGCTACAAAAAGAACGGCCTGAGGTTTTCCGAAATTCGGCTAATTCCTCATATCATGAAGATGCTAATGACCAACCCTGCACTCGTCAACTTTTCACTAACAGAAATTACGTCGGTGGGAATATTTGCATGAGGTGTCTCGACCTTTGCTGCCGACCGTACCTTCTAGCATTGGTTAGCCAAAATCTGCCAAAAAATATGGATTTGTTGTTCATATGCGACAAATATGCCAGAATTGTCTTGGTAGAGAGGTTCTCAAAATTTTGTATACATAAAAAAAAATGGTCAGAATCGTCTCTGCGCGTAGTTTTTTTTTTTTTGTTTGTTTGTTTGTCTCGATTTCTAGCTAATTTTTTGCCCCTCTTTCTGTCTGAATTTGTCCTTCATTTAGTTGAAAATTGTGTTTATGTTTTCTCAACTATCTCATATAAGCTCATCGTAACATTTTCTTGAGCAAGAGCATATTGTTTCTTCCTTGGTCGCATTAACTAGCACGTCTGAGTAAATTACTTTTTTAGCTTTTTAGCCTTCATTTCGTGTTCAGCTTGGGATTATTTTGTGTCACATTTTCATAGGTTTAAGATAATTTACTTTTTCCAATTTTCTCCCGACAACCGTCGAAACCAAGGTAGCCCATCTTTTTTCCTGTTACTTCAAGATTACCTTATCTGAAACATCGGAGTTGTATGCGGCTCCGACAAATGTGTTCACAAGTGCGCGCCTCTCACAATATCATGGTCATGGGTAGCTGATGCTGCTCTCTACCCCCGCCTCTTTTCCACTGCCTCTCTTCCCGTGTTAAGTTTATGACTCTTTCCGGTTCCTCGAGTAAATTGCACCGCAGTATAAGCCCGTCGGCCTAATAGACTGTGAATTCACCAGCAAGTACTTTATACATTAACAGAAAATTTATTTATATTATATCGCTTCTGCCTATGTCTCATCAACCTGCGCAAATGGGAGGCGCTGAGGAACATATGGTAACGTGAACGACAACCCAAATATTTCCAGGGAAGATAAAAGATTATGAGAGTATTTCTTTCCGAATTTTTAAGTTTACGCTATGACAAGTCTCTTTTTCGCCAGTCAAAATTTATTACAATTTTCAGCAGAGATATTATCCCCTTTTGTCTGAATTATTTTCTAGTTATTAACAAAGTTTTGACAATTTAAACATATTGTTATAACCTAAAACTCAATTCCTTGGTGCGATTTCCTTCTACCAATAGAATAATATCTTGTACCTGCATCTTCCGATTAAGTTTATATCAAACATCATTACATAGGCTTAGTCAGCATTTATTAAAATTATTTTATCGCCCCACAGCCACACTGCCAACAGAAACAAATCCTGCTGCATGTGTCATAGTGGAACATGCAAGAAATGTGCATGTGCCAAGAATAACAGAGACTGCATATCATGCAAAAGTCAAAAATGCACCAGAACCAGCAAGCCTATAAACATAGAGCTGCCGCATTGCCCACGCACTCCGTTGGCCAGTGCATGTGCTCCAAAACGCGGTAAGAAGAAGCTTACCCTCTCCCACAGGGTTGCTCTTTCGGTGACAGATACTCACCCAAAGCTACCCTGCTCTCCATCTCCCAACCCATGTACCTCTGAAACTGAGTTCATAACTCCAATTTATTCCTTCGAAACAGAACCTTTAATCGTAACCTCAACAGAAAAATCCGCAACAGCAAAGCCGGCTCACTCTGAAGCATCAGGCACCAGCACCGGGTCAACATAAAATACCAAAACCCATAAGACAATACTCATTGGTGATATCCTCATGAAAAATGTGCTAACGTCCGAACTTTCAGATAGATGCACTTTTGAAAAGACAAATATTAACGACTTTGGTGCTCTGTCAAAAATCATTGTAAGCGCAAATCCATTCAAAAATTACATTGTTGTGCTCACGTACTACGTCGAAAATGAAGTAGTAGTCAAGATAACCACAGCAATTTTAACGAAGAACCAAAATGCTAAGATGTACATGGCAGAACCCCTCAATCTGAAAACAACGAACATAAGCGCCGTTTCATTAGTCTTTGCAACTCTTTGAGGCTCAAAGTTATCCCAACAGGCAAACTAAGAGACGAATTCACTGGTGACCCCGACGAACGATTGTTTCATTCAGAGAATGCTAGTCTAAACAGTCGTGGAATTACCAAATTTTTCAACACGATAGCACGTTACGTTCCTCAGAGGGTTAATGTATTGCCATCCCTGTACTATAACAATGTTAGACGCAAGCAATCGTTTCTCTGGTCTCCTCCCTTCCTCTACTTCCTTCCATCATATAGCCATCGTTTCGTATCATCACCCCATCACACGTCAGCAAAGGACATCTACTCGCAGACAACTCACATCCCAGCTCCCTCTTGTCAACCCCAAACTAAAATTGAAACTAAAAATCACCAATCAGTGACTCCTTATCATCCCAACACAATTGGTTCCTATGCAACGTATTTTCAACACGGTCGCAGCAATAGCGTCCCCTCAGCGCCTCGTCATTTCTTCACCTACCCTCCTCCTCCACTCTACACTACTCACACAAATTCGTCTAACTATGCTTGCAGCACAGCCCCGATCCTCCCCTTCCGCTAATCTCTCACATAAATTACCCTCCTCCACCCATTTTTTCCTCGAGCTCCCACTTTCGTTACCTCTCCCAACCCTCAAAACAAACTACAACATTACCTATCCCGTTTACCCCTCCCATATATTTCCCGTCTCCACCTGTTCTTCCCTCTAGCTCCGAATTCGCTACCATTCCCTAACCTCATCCCAAACTCAAACTTTACCCATCTCGCCCATCCTTCCCATATATTACCCACTCCATCCGTACTTTCCTCTAGCTCCCACCTTCGCTGTCATTCTCTAACCTCAGCCCAAACTCCAACTCTACCTATCCCGCTAATCCCTCCCATATATTACCCTCCTCCACCCATTCCTTCCTCTAGCACAGTTCAGCTATCCTCAGCCATGCCTCTCTTCAATCACCGATTCAAATTTCTTTCCCTTGGTTCAGTTCGGTTTCCCCTGCTCCCACCTACCCTCAACAGCAAGAGCAAAACCGAAAGCAAGGATATCCCAAACATACAAACAATGCCACTCGAGAATTAGCTACCAGATTCCTAGATAATGTCAGATAGAGTGTTGCTGAAGAGCATATTGAAAATCTAAATGAGGGTGGTTTTGCTGACACAAGAAACAATATAACAGATGAAAGAATGACAAAGCAGGTGACGGAAAACTTGGAACAATTCCCCAGGAACGCCAATATCGACACCATTCTCAATTACTCAAGATTACAAAGACAATCAACACTAGCAGACGGACATTGTATGATTAACGCGGTGAAAGGATCGTTAGTAAAACAAACAGGACTTTACGATGGAAACCTCTTAGGAGTGATAAAAACCAAAGCAATAGAAGGAATCTTTCAATTACATAAAAAATTACGAAACCTTCACTAAGTATGAAAATGATAATAGGTTCCTCTCCGAGATAGACAAGTATTTTGAAAACAAAGAGTACAATAGCAGTTTTGGCGATCTAGTCCCCACTATTCTCAGCAACGCACTCAAAATGCAAATCACAATCTTAGATGAAACAAGCCCGGACATCGTAACGAAAACTGTAATTAATCCAAACAACCTTAAGAGTGATGAAGCTGCTCAATACTCAATATTTGTAGCCAAGAAAGTGGACCACTATAGTAGTCTTGCACCAACCCACCATCTGAAGTCACATTTCGAACAACAAAATATTGCAGCGAAGCGAAACAAGCATGTGGAAACAAATGTGCAGTGTTCCAATAGATATTCTCCTTTGCTATACGACAATGATGCATCCATATTCGATGAAAAGATGCCTCTGCAATCATCCCAAAGTGACACCAACTGTCCTGTTTGTAAAAATAAATGACTAGAGGCGCAAACTGTTCAAGCTGAGAGCAGCGACCACCCCTCTGCAACCATATCTGCAAATACCCATCAGAACCTAAATAACATCGTGATTAAACATATAAACGTTAGAAGCTTATGAACAAAGATGGATCACATCAAAATGATGATGAAGGAGTACTCAATTGAAATTCTATGTCTGACTGAAACCTGTCTGGAATCTGACATTATCACTACCTTCATCGAGATTGACGGCTTCAATATTTATAGAAAAGATAGAGAAAGGAAAAGAGGTGGAACCGTGATTTATGTGCGAGAAGAATATACCTCTTCTCAAGTAATGCTCCACGACAGCAATAAAGTTGATGACCTCTGGGTGAACATCCAGGTACGAAAAAACATATCGTATGTTGTTGGTTCTCTTTACAGACCACCCAAAGCAAATGTACAGTATTTTCAATACATTGAAGAAAAATTTCGAGAACCTATCCGCTTAGAAAAACGCTGTACATCTTGGGAGATTTCAATGACGATCAATTAAAATTTAAATCCAACAATATGAAGACGATTTTAGACAGACTCTGGCTGCATCAGCTCATAAAAAGTGCAACAAAAATTACTCACGAATCCCAAACTGTATTGGATCTGCTCATAAGTAACAATCCGTCTTCCATTGTTACCACAGAGGTGGAGCCCAATTCTTTCTCGGACCACCAGGAAATAAACTGCACCATTACCATCAAAAAGAGAAGGAACAAGTATACAAAATAACCTGTCGTACAAAAAAAATTACACCGCGGATAATTTCAGAGCACAACTTGTGGCAGACGTCGAGATGATATAACCGATACATTGCACAGATAACGTCACAGAGGAAGCCCAATTACTCACACACTATCTTCTCACATGTCTAAACGCTGTGGCGCCAACGGAAACTAAAACAATGAAAAGCATGCCGGTTAAATGGATTACAGAACAACTGCGAAATGAAATTGCACTTAAAAAATATGTCAAACACAGAGCAAAACGAAGCATTACTTGGTTAGAATGATGTCGAATTCAAAATAGAAGAATCAAAAGAGAAGTCAGGATGGCAAAAATTAAATACCATCATGAGGAACTAGAACAGTGCAAAAACAATCAAAAAGAAACGTGGAATGTACTGAAAAGAATTGTTCCCTACAAAAAAAAAGATCACCTCGCCTACTTATCCGAATACTCGAGCAACTTCAAAGAAGTTTAACAACTATTTCACTGGAGTTGGGAAACAGGTTTTTGAATAGGTAACCCAGGAAGCTTATCAAGGATCACAGAGCGACGCAACAGAAACATGGAGTCTAAAAGATTTCGATGGAGCCAGCGATCAAGAAGCAAACGTCAAATGGAAGCCAAAGCAAATATCGCAACACAAAGTAAAACGGGCTGTATTTGCCTTGAGGAACACAAATTCTACAGGAATAGATGGTTTAGCCCTACAATATCTGTAAGACAGCCTTATAGTCACTTTGACTTATAACTGCACAGTTATTAACATCCATAGCAAGTAAAACTTTTCCAGAGATCTGGAAGCATGCAATAATAAAAGCGATTCATAAATCTGGGGAAAAGAATGAACCATCCAACTTTAGACCAATCTGTCCTATTCAAGATTCTAGAAAAGTTAATATCTATCCAAATGATTGATTACCTCAAATCAAACAAGCTGTTTAATGACTGCCAGTATGCTTATCGTCGAAAATTGTCAACAGAAGACTGGTATTGCTAGACTTATCGAAAGCATTCGACAGTGTAAGTCATACAATTCTTTTTGGCAAGCTCCACAACGTCGGAATTGACCCTACTTGGTTCGAAAGTTATCAGGTGAATCCACAACAATCAGTTAAACTCGATAACGCAACTATGTAAAATCCGGCCACAGTTGCCTTTGGGGTCCCTCAAGGTTCGATACTTGGCCCTTTGTTGTACCTGGTTTCTGTAAATGACATCGACTGTAAATTACCAAAAAATCAAGCAAAAATGGTACTGTACACCGATGATGTTCAAATATTGCTTTCCCGAAAGCCGTCGGATATGAATGCACTGAAAGACGACGCTGAGACAGCCGCAACTAATCTGAAATCTTGGTATGATAAAAATGGACTCAAGCTCAACTCTGAAAAAACAAAATGCATCCTATTCGGCTCGAACTCAAAAAGAAAAGCAGTTCCAATGAATTTCTCTATCAAGATAGGTAATTCTGACATTCCTGTTGAGGATAAAATTATAAGTCTGGGAGTATGGTTTGATCCCGATCTTTCCTTCAAACACCACGTAACTACTCTGTGTTCCAAGCTGAATGGAACACTTTTGTTCCTAAGCTAAGCAAAAAAATAATTGAATTTCAAATCAAGATTACTGATTGTCCACGCTAGAGTATTTTTCCACATTAACTACTGTCTTTCAAGCTGAGGAAAATGCACCAAAACCCAAAAAAAAAAGTACAACGTTGTAAACACTTTGCAGCAAGAATAACATGCGATGGTAACCACAGAAAAAGTGACCACGTAAGTCCTCTCCTCGAAAAATTACAGTGGCTGAATATCGACAACAAACTGGCCCTCCATGAGTCGATCAAAATTCATGAAGATCTTCTAGAAAAATATTCACCCGGCAGCCAAAGGCACATATATTTCTCGAGGTGAAAAGAACAATCGATTCACAAGAAATAATGATACTCTGCACATTGAACACAGGAAAACAGAAACTGCCTGTCGAGCTTTTTCGATTACTGGACCAAAATCATGAAACAACCTCCCAACAAGCCTCAAAAATCTTGAATCCAACAAGTCCTTCAAGAATAGGCTTAATGAAGATCTGTTGACCGATCAATTCACAACGGTAACTTTGCCAACAAACACAAGCTAAATGCATGATACCAATAACCAGAAAAGGCATTTCTGTTCATGAGCGACCACCACCACTAACCACCACCACCATAACTCTCAACATTAAGACACCATCTAATCGTTTTTACTCAGACGATACATATTTTTTCTATGTTGTTACCGATCACAATTGTCTTTGCCAATTACCATAAGTGTTAACTAGCGTTTTGTCTATTTTTACGTTTTTCAAGTTCCAGTCGTTTTAGTATAATTAAAATACGAACTCAGTTTTTTTGAGGAACGATAGGCAGCTGCTAACTTGACAAAGGTTTACTCGATTTTAATATAATTCATTGAATTATTAATAACAATTACCGTACCAGTTTTGATGATATAATCATTGCCATATAAACTAACATTTTGCTTTGTTTGCTATAACAGAGGCATATTCATCCAACTTGTGTACGCCAGCATTGTATATTTCTGATTGTCAATCATTTAATCATTTCCTAGCGATCTTGAAGTGTGTATATTGTATATTCAATTGTTTGGTTTGTATTTTGGGTATGATTTTTTTGTATAACTTATGTCGCCTACTCACCCCTTCATTATTAATACAATGGTTTAGACCCAACTTTTACAATATGTTAGCGCTTTTCGATTTCCCAACCCTATTTTGTATTCATATTTTCTGTATAATTCATGTTGTCCATCCACATCTTTGTCATCGTACAATAAAGTAGACTACTCATTACAATAGGTTATCACATTTTGATATCCCAACCCCATGTTTCTCGGGTCTCTAACCACATGCATGCGTGGTTTTGCCATCACATGTACTTGTAATTTTCCACACACATGTATTTCGTTATTTATCAGCCCCCAAGTATTTCTAATTTCTCAACCCCGCGTGTCACTGGTTTTCTCAACGCTATGTAGTCGGATTTTTTTTTTCAAAATAGACATTTCTGTATGTGCACAGGTGATACTATTGTAAATAATATTTCGCTCCATGTAATCCGAACCCGCGGCCCCTAGAGATGAGCCGTGACGAATTCAAATTGAACTTTCGAGGAACAATAGGTAGCTCCCAGCTTTGACAGAGGCCAACTCGACGAGAATATATTTTTATTGAATCATATCTACCATTTACCGTATCATTTTTGAAAATACAATCATTGTCACATAAGATAATATTGTGCTTCATCTTCTATAACAGCAGTATATTAATTCGGTTTCTGTACTCCAGTATCGAATTATTCTGATTGCCAATCATTTAATCATTTTCTAGCGGTCATGAAATGTATTTATTTCAGTGCTATGTATATATTTTATTAATACCTTACGTAGTCTATTCACCACTTCATTATCATACAATGTTTTATACCCATCTTTACAATATGTTAGCGCATTTCGTCATGAAATATCCAGTGCTATGTATATATTGTATGTATGATTTATGTCACCTATTTAACCCTTCAGTTTTCATATCTTACCCCATCTCTACAATATATTAGCGCATTCGAATTTCCCAACCCCATGTTCTCAGGATTCATTAGCCCCATGTGTTGGCAGTTTTTCCAATCCTATGTATTTTCGTGATTTCACCCCATGTATTTCGTGCCAGGTTTTCCTGATTCTTACCTCAAATAAGTTGTTGACTGTCGATCATTGATTATAATATTATAATTTATAATCTGTCGCATAAAATCAGAACCAGCGGCAAATTTCAAATTGAATTTTCGTTTACGTTTAATCGGATAGTGTTACCGGCAATAAAGTTTTTTTTGTACTATTTTAAAAATGGAAAACCCATTGCCAGATGATTGAAATAAAAGATTTAATAATAATTTAATAATTATACTAATTGTCATCCATCTACGTAGGTATGTGTGTGCACATATGAATGTGTATTATACCGATTGTCATCCATACATGCAGTTAGGTGTTTGCACATATGAATGTATATTATACTGATTGTTCATCCATATATGTAGGTAGGTCTGAGCACATAGGAATGTTTATTATATTATTTGTCATCAATATATGTAGGTAGGTGTGTGCACATATGATTGTGTTTTATACTGCTTGTCATCCATACATGAGGCAGGTGTATGCACAGATGAATGTGTATTACACTGTTTGTCATCTATATGTGTAGGTAGGTGTGAGCACATTTTGAATGTGTAGTTGTATGTGTACATGTATGGTAGTAAATTGTGAAATGCATTTCAGTTCCATGACGACGACCCAGCAGCACACCAGAGATGAGCTGCGATGGATTCATTTTCGATTTATCAATCCCATGCTCATGTGTTTTTTATAAGATTTTCAATAACATTCATTGTGAATCATATATTGAAACATGAAGTAGCTACAAACCGGCCGCCGACAGAATATGTACTGTCACAAATTCACTTTATCTCTCGTTTCGCAAATTCAAATAGCGAATATGAAAACTAAGTTTGATGTATTATACCTAAGTATTGAAAGCCCATTGCTAGACGATGGAAATGAATGATCTATTAATAATAATAATAATTGTAGGCTTTCGGGATAGGTGATTGCGAGTTACGGGCTCATATCCAATACCGGTCGCCCTGACGTGGGTTTAGGGGTAGATGTGAGTCACCAAAACACCTCCCAACCGGTGAATTCCGGTATGAATAATCGTGCCGAGATGCAGTATTATAAGTATGTCTGTACTTGCAATGTGATACTATAAGTCTGTCTGTACTTACAATGCTCCGTTTCGATACAGAGATTTTCAGTCGCTTGAGTCGAGTTGATTAGCAATAATAATCATTACGTTGTTACTTACAAGAAAAGTATGAGTAATAATTAACAATTAGCATTACCAGCAACGGTGCGATTATTGTTACTAGTAATATAATTATTAGTAATAATAATAATAACTTGAATTGTGCTCCTTCCCTATATCACTATAGTTACAGTCACGACAGCCTCTGGGGAAGTCGGGTCATTCTCACGTTAAATGATTTACCTTGCCCAGTCTTGTCAAGCGCATTTTTGAACGCATTCACAGATTCAGAGTTAACTACCGCAGCTGGTAAGTGGTTCAAAATCCGCGAAATTACGTACGGGAAAAAGGGTTGCGCTATAGTCGTAGCGAAACGTGTGTCCACAAATCGCCCCGATGTTTCGGATACGAACGTTGTGGTCTCTGTCGAAAAGGCCAACGGGTCTCACGATGGTGAATCCCCTCAGGTATCTGAAGGTTTCAATGAGCTGGCCCCTCAACCATCGTTTCTCGAAGGCGATGAGGCCAAGCTCTTTAACCCTATCCTCGTAGCTGTGGTGGCGTATCTGTGGGATGAGCTTAATTGCACGATGCTGGATTAGTTCCAGTTTGGCTATGTCCCCCCTCATGTGTGGAGACCAGAATTGGACTGCATGCTCGAGGTTGGGACGGAAAAGGGACGTGTACAACGCCAATACTATGTCCTTTGTTTTGCAGAGGGAGTTACGGGAGATGAAACTAAGGTTACGGTTAGCTATATTGTTACTTTTTTCGACCTGCGCGTCCCATTTCAAATCTTTCGAGATAAGGACAACCAAGTCTCTCTGCTGGTCAACAGTTGCAAGATGGCTTCTTGCAATCGTGTGGTTGAAGTTGGCATTGCGACGCCCCATGTGCATAACTTTAGATTTTGCAACACAGAAAGGCATCTGGCACACTTCCGGTCATTGGACGAGTTTTTCGAGATCTTGTTGAATCTCAACTCTGTCTCTCTCCCTCCATGCTGCAGGGAAAAGCTTCGTGTCGTCGGCAAATTTCGATACCTCGGACATAAGCCCCATATCCATGTCGTTTACATAGATTAGGAAGACGATAAGACCCAGGACGCTGCCCATAGGCACTCCAGCAGTAATAGGAGCCCACTCAGACAAAGCCTGTCCAAAGCTGACTCTTTGCTTACGTCCTGTTATCCAGGCGCGCAGCCAGCGAAATACGTTCGCAACCAATGCCCAGCACAAAGTTTTTTTGTAACAGTCTCCTGTGCGGCACCTCGTTCAAGGCTTTTTCGAAGTCTATGTAAATGACATCCAATGTCTTGCGGCGGTCGTACACACCGATCACCTACTTTAAAAAGTCCAGCATATTCGTCAAACAGCTCTTCTTGCGGTGGAAACGTTTTAAAAGTACTCACAGAAAATTAGACCCGTCGTTTTGACTAGTTCAAGCTAGTCACCATGTTGTCCCATAACCGACAAGGGAAAATGAGTCAATTTGGCTAATGTTCTGTCACAGCCAGTCAAAATGACTAGTCTGCTTACGGCAGCAGCAGCTGTTGTCGTTGCTGTCGTTGCTCCTGTGGTGGCCGCCGCAACTGACCCGGCTGCCCTTGCTCCCGCAGCTACCGCTGCTACCGCAAATACCACTGCGACCGCAGCAACCATTGCTGACGCTGATGCCGCTGCTGCCGCTGCTGCCGCTGCTGTCGCTGCTGCCACTGCTGCCGCTGCTGCCGCTGCTGCCGCTGCTGCCGCTGCTGCCGCTGCTGCCGCTGCTGCTGCTGCTGCCGTTGCTGCCACTGCTGTCACTGCTGCCGCTGCTGCCACTGCTGCTGCCGCTGCTGCCGCTGCTGCCGCTGCTGCCGCTGCTGCCGCTGCTGCCGCTGCTGCCGCTGCTGCCGCTGCT
>SDVV010008144.1:0-17358 GCA_016164225.1 Gammarus roeselii | reverse complement strand
CGTGCAGCTCTCTGCTCGTGCAGCTCTCTGCTCGTGCAGCTCTCTGCTCGTGCAGCTCTCTGCTCGTGCAGCTCTCTGCTCGTGCAGCTCTCTGCTCGTGCAGCTCTCTGCTCGTGCAGCTCTCTGCTCGTGCAGCTCTCTGCTCGCTCAGCTCTCTGCTCGTGCAGTTCTCTGCTCGTGCAGCTCTCTGCTCGTGCAGCTCTCTGCTTGTGCAGCTCTCTGCTTGTGCAGCTCTCTGCTCGCGCAGCTCTCTGCTCGTGCAGCTCTCTACTCGTACAGCTCGTGCAGCTCTCTGCTCGTGCAGCTCGTACAACTCTCTGCTTGTGCAACTTTCTGCTCATGCAGCTCGTTCAGCTCTCTGCTCGTGCAGCTCTCTGCTCGCGCAGCTCGTACAGCTCTCTGCTTGTGCAACTTTCTGCTCATGCAGCTCGTGTAGCTCACTGCCCGTGCGCTATGTACAGCTCCCATCATTACCTGGTAATAACAAGGTGATAAATCCTTATTAACATCTGAATATCATTCACTTACAACCTCGAGAGGCGCTCTCACAACATGTTCTTACAAAACTTTCAATTAATTCTATAGCCTAACTTGTCATGGAGTGTTGGTGCAATTTTTTTAAGGACAACCGTAAGGAAGCTGACATCAAAATAAGAAATGGCTTCTGAGCGTAGGTTTGATCAGCGGTCTACAAATGACTTCTGAGCGTAGGTTTGATCGGCGGTCTACAAATGACTTCTGAGCGTAGGTTTGATCAACGGTCTACAAATGACTCCTGAGCATAGGTTTGATCAGCGGTCTACAAATGACTTCTGAGCGTAGGTTTGATCAGCGGTCTACAAATGACTTCTGAGCGTAGGTTCGATCGGCGGTCTACAAATGACTTCTGAGCGTAGGTTTGATCAACGGTCTACAAATGACTCCTGAGCATAGGTTTGATCAGCAGTCTACAAATGGCTTCTGAGCGTAGGTTTGATCAGCGGTCTACAAATGACTTCTGAGCGTAGGTTCGATCGGCGGTCTACAAATGACTTCTGAGCGTGGGTTTGATCAGCGGTCTACAAATGACTTCTGAGTGTAGGTTTGATCAGCGGTCTACAAATGACTTCTGAGCGTAGGTTTGATCAGCGGTCTACAAATGACTTCTGAGCGTAGGTTTGATCAGCGGTCTACAAATGACTTCTGAGTGTAGGTTTGATCAGCGGTCTACAAATGACTTCTGAGCGTAGGTTTGATCAGCGGTCTACAAATGACTTCTGAGCGTAGGTTTGATCAGCGGTCTACAAATGACTTCTGAGCGTAGGTTAGATCAGCGGTCTACAAATGACTTCTGAGCGTAGGTTTGATCAGCGGTCTACAAATGACTTCTGAGTGTAGGTTTGATCAGCGGTGTACAAATGACTTCTGAGCGTAGCTTTGATCAGTGGTCAACAAATGACTTTTGAGCGTAGGGTTGATCAGCGGTCTTCAAATGACTTCTGAGCGTAGGTTGATCAGCGATCTACAAATGACTTCTGAGCGTAGATTTGATCAGCGGTCTACAAATGCCTTCTGAGCTTAGGTTTGATCAGCGGTGTACAAATGACTTCTGAGCGTAGGTTTGATCAGCGGTCTACAAATGACTTCTGAGCGTAGCTTTGATCAGCGGTCTACAAATAACTTCTGAGCGTAGGTTTGATCAGCGGTCTACAAATGACTTCTGAGCGTAGGTTTCATCAGCGGTCTACAAATGACTTCTGAGCGTAGGTTTGATCAGCGGTCTACAAATGACTTCTGAGCTTAGGTTTGATAAGCGGTCTAAAAATGACTTCTGAGCGTAGGTTTGATCAGCGTTCTACAAATGACTTTTGAGCGTAGGTTTGATCAGCGGTCAACAAATGACTTCTGAGCGTAGGTTTGATCAGCGGTCTACAAATGACTTCTGAGCGTGGGTTTGATCAGCGGTCTACAAATGACTTCTGAGCGTAGGTTTGATCAGCGGTCTACAAATGACTTCTGAGCGTGGGTTTGATCAGCGGTCTACAAATGACTTCTGAGCGTAGGTTTGATCAGCGGTCTACAAATGACTTATGAGCGTAGGTTTGATCAGCGGTCTACAAATGACTTCTGAGCGTAGGTTTGATCAGAGGTCTACAAATGACTTCTGAGCGTAGCTTTGATCAGCGGTCTACAAATGACTTCTGAGCGTGGGTCTGATCAGCGGTCTACAAATGACTTCTGAGCGTAGATTTGATCAGCGGTCTACAAATGACTTCTGAGCGTGGGTTTGATCAGCGGTCTACAAATGACTTCTGAGCGTAGGTTTGATCAGCGGTCTACAAATGACTTATGAGCGTAGGTTTGATCAGCGGTCTACAAATGACTTCTGAGCGTAGGTTTCATCAGAGGTCTACAAATGACTTCTGAGCGTAGGTTTGATCGCGGTCTACAAATGACTTCTGAGCGTGGGTTTGATCAGCGGTCTACAAATGACTTCTGAGCGTAGGTTTGATCAGCGGTCTACAAATAACTTCTGAGCGTAGGTTTGATCAGCGGTCTACAAATGACATCTGAGCGTAGGTTTGATCAGCGGTCTACAAATGTCTTCTGAGCGTAGGTTTGATCAGCGGTCTGCAAATGACTTCTGAGCGTAGGTTTGATCAGCGGTCTACAAATTAACAAGAACTGAGGGATGAGTGAAAACGTAGAAATTTAATTTAGTGTATTCTACAAAAATCGTTACAACGGCGACAAAAACGCAGTTCCCAATGCAATGTTTTATTAACCCTTGTAGAGCCTCCATGGAGATGAGCTCTGGCAGGGGCATTAATGGCATTACCACTCGTATGCCCTTCATGGAGCAGAACGCTTGTAGGGGCATTAAGGGCATTACCACTCGTATGCCCTTCATGGAGCAGAACGCTTGTAGGGGCATTAAGGGCATTACCACTTGTGTGCCCTTTATGGAGCAGAACGCTTGTAGGGGCATTAAGGGCATAACCACTTGTGAGCCCTTTATGGAGCAGAACGCTGGTAGGGGCATTAAGGGCATTACCACTTGTGTGCCCTTTATGGAGCAGAATGCTGGTAGGGGCATTAATGGCATTAACCCTTGTATGCTCATTATAGAGAAGAGCTCTGGTAATGGCATTGATAGCATTATCCATTGTACGCCTTTTATAGGAGAGAGCTCTGGTAAGAACTTTGATGGCATCAACCCTTGTAAGCACTTTATTTAAAAGAGTTCTGGTAAAGGCAATGATTTTATTAAGCTTTGTATGATCTTTATTGAGAAGACCGCTGGTAGGGGCAATGATGTCATCAGCCCTTGTACGCTCTTTATTATAAAGACCGCTGGTAGTGGCAATGATGGCATCAGCCCCTGTTACCTCTTTATTGTGGAGAATGCTGGTAGGGGCAATGATGACATCAGCCCTTGTACGCTCTTTATTGTGGAGAACACTGGTAGGGGCAATGATGGCATCAACCCTTGTACGCTCTTTATTGTGAAGAACGCTGGTAGGGGCAATGATGGCATCAACCCTTGTACGCTCTTTATTGTGAAGAACGCTGGCAGGGGCAATGATGGCATCAACCCTTGTACGCTCTTTATTGTGAAGAACGCTGGTAGGGGAAATGATGGCATCAACCTTTGTATGCTCTTTTTTTTGTGAAGAACGCTGGTAGGGGCACTGATGGCATCAACCTTTGTACGCTCTTTAACGTGAAGAACGCTGGTTGGAGCTCAATTTAACACCAACTTATACAATTTTCATCCTGCGTTCGAATAAACATATCTGATTAAGATGCATATTTGGTTAGGGTGAATAAACATATTTGATTAAGTTGCACACCACTTGCCGCCATCGTTTACGTCCTTAGCAGCTCATTCAGTTACTTTCAGTGCCCTACACACTCCTACATTGCACACAGCAGCTGGTGACATACCTATCCTCCCATCCCCTTGCTTGCACCCCCTCCCCTGCCCCTCACCCTCTCGCAGGGCCCATAACTCGGGCTGCTGAGGGTCGTCTGAACCTCCAGAGGGCCGACACTGTGTTTAGTGAAGAGGGGAGGGAAAAGGCAAGCGCTGGCTCTGAGATGGAAGACGAGGGGAGCACGATGGGAACTTGGGAGAGAGTGACAGTGAGGGTAGGCTAAGGGAGACGAGGGGAGCTTGGGAGAGGGTGACCGTGCGGGAAATTCGATCGAAGAACGAGGGGAGCTAAGGAGTGGGTGACAGTGAGGAGAGATGAGGGGAGGATGAAGGGAGCTTGGGGGATGGTGACGGTGAATGAGGAAAGAATTGGAGAAGCAGTGAGTAGAAGTGAGGGGAGGAAGAGAGGAATTAAGGAAATGGTGATGGTGAGTAGAAGCAGGGGTGAAATAAAGGGTGACTGTGAGGGGAGACGAGGGGAGAATGGAGGAAGCTTGGGACTGACAGTAACGGTGGCAGAAGGCGAGGGAAGAAAGCAGACAGCTTGGGACTAACATTAACGATGAGGGAAGGCAATGAGAGAAAGAAGGAAGCTGGGGATTGACAGTAACAGTCAGAGAAGGCAATGGGAGAGTGAAGGAATATTGTGACTGACAGTAACGGTGAGTGAGAGAATGCAAAGGAGAAAGAAGGAAGATTGTGACTCACAGAAACGGCAAGGGAGGCTTAGGACTGATAGTAGCGGTGAGTGAGGGAAGGCATGGAAGACCGTAGGAAGCTTGGGACTGAGAATAATGGTGAGGGAGGCAATGGGAGGAAGTGGTGGGCTTGGGATAAAGAGTAACAACTACAGAAGGCAAGGGGATGAAGTCTGAGAGGGGAGACGATACGCTGACTGATGTCTGAGAAAATGAGATAACCGGTAGTAGGTTAGGTACTTGGTCGAGATTTCTCGGAGCATATTTACATGTAGAAATTTACTGTATATAATTCGGTTTTGTGTTCTGTATATGTTTCAGGAAGTGAAGATGAATGACTCTAAGCACTCGAAAATATTACTTATATATATATATGTTTTTTTTGTGTTCTGCTGCCTACATACTTAGTTAGATAATCAACCGGCGATAGAACCGATGACAGGAGTATGATAAACGGTTAGAAGAGTTAGATAACCGGTGATAGGAATTAGATAACTGGTGAGAGGAGCGAGATAACTAACGATAGGAGTAAGATAGCCGGTGGCAGGAGTGAGATGATCGGTGATAGGAGTGAGAACCGGTGATATGAGTAAGATAACCAGTGAGATAGCCTGTAATAGGAGTAAGATAACCTGTGATAGGGGTGAGATATCCGGTGATGGGAGTTAGATAATCGGTGATAGGAATGAAATAAGCGGTGATGGCATTGAGAAAACGGGTGATAGAAGTGAGATAGCCGATGAAAGGAGTGAGATAAACGGTGATAGGAGTGATATAACCGTTGATAGAAGTGAAATAACCGGTGATTGGAGTGAAATAACCAATGATGGGGGTGGGATAACCGCTGATAGAAGTGAGTCAGCCGGTGACATGAGTGAGATAACCGGTGATAGGGGTGAGATAACCGGTGATATGGGTGAGATAACCGGTGATAGGGGTGAGATAACCGGTGATAGGGGTGAAATAACCAGTGATAGGGGTGAGATAAGCGGTGATATAAGTGAGACAACCGGTGATAGAAGTGAGATAACCGGTGATAGGAGTGATATAACCGGTGATAGGGGTGAGATAACCGGTGATAGGGGTGAGATAACCGGTGATAGGGGTGAGATAACCGGTGATAGGGGTGAAATAACCGGTGATAGGGGTGAGATAAGCGGTGATATAAATGAGACAACCGGTGATAGAAGTGAGATAACCGGTGATAGGAGTGATATAACCGGTGTTAGGGGTATGATAACGAATGAACACGGATAAGGTTTCCACATGGGGGACTTAAAAGGGTCAATCTTAAATCATTCGTTTCTTAATTCACCGGATGCGGTTGCCTGTCCTGTGTACCGGACGAGTGGCGCAAAAAACATTACGCCTTCAGAGAATGTCGCACTCTTCCATACAGAGTTAATTGGTTTGTGGTTACAGTGAAGTCGTGATTCCCAGAGCCGTCCCTTGAAGAGTCGGCTCTTCGAGAGCTATCCCATCATGTTCCGTCCCTCCAACAGCAGGCCCTTCAGAAGCCGTCTCTTCAAGAGCCGTTTCTTCTGGAACCTACCCTTCGAGAAATGTCCCTTGAAGGGCCGTATTTTTAAGAGCCCCCTCTTCAATAGCCTCCTTTCTAAAGCCGTCCATCCAAGAGTTCCTTTCATGAGCGGTTTCTTCATGATCCCCCAATTCAAAGTTTCCCTCCCTTAAGAGCCGTCGTTTCAAAAAGTGTTAATTCAAAAAATATTCCTTCAGAGCTGTTTGTTCCTTTAAGAGCTGTCTCTTTGAGAGCATTTCGTTCAAGAGCTGTCCCTTCAAGAGCTGTATCTTTGAGAGCATTCCAGTCACGAGCTGTCCCTTCAAGACTCATCTTATAATGAGTCATCCCTTCATGAGCCATCCCTTCAAAAGCTGTACCTGTACGAGCCTTCTATTCACGAGCCGTCCTGTCAAGAGTCGTCACTCGAGAGTCATCCCCTCAAGAGCCGCCTTAGGAGCTATTCTTTCCCGAGCCGTCCCTTCAAGAGCCTTCTTCAAAAGTAATCCCTTCAAAAACATCATCTCATGAGCCATCCCTTCAAGAGCCGTCCCTTCAAATGCTGTCCCTGTAAGAGCCTTCTATTCAAGAGCCGTCCTTTCAAGGGCCGGGTCTTTAAAAGTTATCGCTTCAAGAGCCATATCTTCAAGAGCCGTCCCTTCAAGAGCAATACCTTGAAGAGCCTTTCAATCAAAATTCGTCCCTCCATAAGTCCGCCCTTCAAGAGCCGTCCTCCACGAGCCGTCCCTTCATGAGTCAAAAGCCGCCTGTTGCCCTCTAAGCTCTCTCAAGGACTTAGAGCCAGTTTATCAGTTCTAAGCTCACTAATCTGGATCCGGCAAAGCTTATTGAAAGACACCCTCGCTGAGCAGAACACGAGGCTCAGAGCACACTTCAGGCCTAGTGAGCAGAACACGAGGCTCAGAGCACACTTCAGGCCTAGTGAGCAGAACACGAGGCTCAGAGCACACTTCAGGCCTAGTGAGCAGAACACGAGGCTCAGAGCACACTTCAGGCCTAGTGAGCAGAACACGAGGCTCAGAGCACACTTCAGGCCTAGTGAGCAGAACACGAGGCTCAGAGCACACTTCAGGCCTAGTGAGCAGAACACGAGGCTCAGAGCACACTTCAGGCCTAGTGAGCAGAACACGAGGCTCAGAGCACACTTCAGGCCTAGTGAGCAGAACACGAGGCGCAGAGCACACTTCAGGCCTAGTGAGCAGAACACGAGGCTCAGAGCACACTTCAGGCCTAGTGAGCAGAACACGAGGCTCAGAGCACACTTCAGGCCTAGTGAGCAGAACACGAGGCTCAGAGCACACTTCAGGCCTAGTGAGCAGAACACGAGGCTCAGAGCACACTTCAGGCCTAGACTCCGCTCCTGAACTGAGTTCGTCAACGGGGCAACTTTGAAGTACTCTGAAGTTGTGAACAAAACAGCCCTGGATGAAATTTTTTTGGGTTGAACTTGAAGTCTTCAAAAATAGTTAGTTTAATCTTCCCTTTAACACAGCTCGATTTAAAGGGTCATCCGGTGCCATGGTCTATAGCAAGTGACCCATTAACACTGCACGGTAGCAAGGGCCGCATAGTGTCAGGGTCTAAAGCAAGTGACACTTTAACACTGCACCGTAGCTAGGGTTGTCTAATGCCAAGGTCTAAAGCAAGTGACCCCTTTACACGGCACGGTAGCATGGGTCGCCTAGTGTCAGGGTCTGAAGAAAAAAAGGGACCCTTTAACAATGCATGATAGCAAGGGTCACCTAGTGTCAGGGTCTAAAGCAAGCGACCCTTTAACACTGCACGATTGCAAGGGTCGCCTAGTGACAGTGTCTGAAGCAAGCGACCCTTTAACACTGCACGGTTACAAGGGCCGCATAGTGTCAGGGTCTAAAGCAAGTGATCCTTTAACACTGCACGGTAGCAAGGGTTGCCTAGTGTCAGGGTCTAAAGCAAGTGACCCTTCAACACTGCACGGTAGCAAGGCTGGCCAAGTGTCAGGGTCTCCAGCACGTGACCTTTTAGCACAGCACGGAAGGAAGAGTCGCCTTGTACCAGGGTCTATAGAAAGTGACCATTTAACACTGCACGGTAGCAAGGGTTGCCCACTGCCAGGGTCTAACCCAAGTGACCCTTTTACAATATACCGTAGCAAGGGTCACCTAATATCAGGATCAGAAACAAGTGACCTTTAACATTGCACGGTAGCAAGGGTCGCCCAGTGTCAGGGTCTAAGGCATGTGACCCTTCAATATTGCACGGTAGCAAGGGTCGCCTAGTGCCAGGGCCTAAAGCAAGTGACCCTTTGAGACTCCACGGTAGCAAGGGTCGCCTAGTGTCAGGGTCTAAAGCAAGTGACCCTTTAACACTGCGCGGTAGCAAGGGTCGCCTATGGTCATGGTCTAAAGCAAGTGACCCTTGTTTTGGGAAGGTTTCGAGGTCGCAAAACATTCATCCTGCCCTGCCAGTAACCTTGTTCCAAATATTGAATTTTAGAGGATATAAAGGGTTTGAGGATTTATAATTTATTCAGGTATAATGCCTTGTTGGCAAAATTACAAAATATGAGAATACACAGATGATACGTACCAAGTTTTCGTCCTTCTAAAGACAACCTTTGTTATTCTGATGAACTTAATATTAACTTATACCTCAAGTTTCGGACTAAGTTTACCTTCAACATCCTACCAGCCGACGGACATTGTTGAAGGATATTTTCTATTCTCCCTTTATCGTGACGTCGTGACTGATATTAATGGTTCATTTGGCTATTGATTTCAAGAAAAAACAAAGTAAATATGGTCGCACATATTTACTCAATTAGGACAATTTACTGTGTCAACTGAAATAAAAACTATGAGTAGAAAATGTCCGACATGAGGTTGTCTATCACACTACTCACGCATTGTTTGGCACACGATGTCACCAATTTCATAACTAACTGCATAGTTGGCCTGAACAATAAAAAAAACATCTCAATGAGTCATTATCGACGGGGATAATAAATTAAACGATTTCTTCATGAACAAGGTAATTGGAAATTTGAGTACATGAACAAGGATAAAATAGATTGAAAGTTTCTATGAAAGCATCTATGAGATGAATAAAAAAATTGGACGCGGAAAATTGTATCGCGGAAGTAAACTACAATTCAAACAGATATAATTTTAGTTACGTTTGAAGGGGGCTATAGCCATACCTCTACCCGTCATTATCTATGACAATCGAATTGCAAGTTTTAGCGGCTCTGTAATTTAGAAATAGTTGCGACTACGTCGACGAGTTACGGGGAATTTGCAATTCCGCAGTGTTATGAAGATTGTGCATAGGATTTTTGCTACTGCAAAAAAAATCTGTATAAATGGGTGTTAATTGATTTAAAACTTTGTAAACAAGCACTGCAGCGGAAAGTGAATAACGTGACACAGTGAGAGAATACTCCATCAACGCTGTATTAAATACAAGAATGCATTATTGTATCTGCGAGATCCTGGAAGAAACACCAGGCTCCTGTAAAATACACCAAATATGTCATTATCCAGCCCACGGTTACTCGCTGAGGGTCTTGCAGGGTCCGCCCTCACAAAGCTACTCTCTTCTAGATGGGCTTTTCAGCTTGCCCGCACCCTGCATCTCTCTCCCCTGAGTGGAATAAAAGGTCAGCCTTCACCCAGCATCTTTCGCCACCGAGAGGAAAGCAGGGACTGCCCTCACCCAGCCTTCTCTCTACTGTGGGGCATGCCCACACCCCACCTTTATCCACTCAGAGACATGCATGGTTGTCACTGACCTCGTCTGTCTCCCCACTTTGGGTCATACAGGGTCTGCCCTCACACCGCCCTCCTCCCCATTGTGGGTCTTACAGGGTCTGTCCTCACCCCACCAGTCTCCAAACTGTGGAAATGCAGAGCCTGCCCTTACCCCTGGTTTTTCCCCCACTGAAAGAGAAGAAACAAGTATACAAAATAACCAGTCGTTCAAAAATAAATTACACCGCTGATAATTTCAGAGCACAACTAGTGGCAAACATTGAGATGGCTAAGCCGATACATAGCCAAAATAACGTCACAGAGCAAGCCCAATTACTCACAGACTATCTTCTCACATGTCTGAACGCGGTGGCGCCAACGGAAACTAAAACAATAAAAACCGTGCCAGTGAAATAGATTACAGAAAAACTGCAAAACGAAATAGCACTTAAAAAATATCTCAAACGCAGAGCAAAACGAAGCATCACTTGGTTAGCATTATTTCGAATTCAAAATCGAAGGGTCAAACGAGAAGTCAGGAGGGCAAAAATTAAATACCATCATGAGGAACTAGAACAGTGCAAAAACAATCAAAAAGAAACGTGGAATGTACTGAAAAGAATTGTTCCCTACAAAAAAAAGATCACCTCACCTACTTATCCGAATACTCAAGCAGCTTCAGAAAAGTTTAACAACTACTTCGCTGGAGTTGGGAAACAGGTTTTTGAAGCGGTGACCCAGGAAGCTTATCAAGAATTACAGAGCGACGTAACAGATACATGGAGTCCAAAAGCTTTGGATGGAGACAGCGACCTAGAAGCAAACGTCAAATGAAAACCAAAGCAAGTATTGCAACACGAAGTAAAACGAGCTGTATTTGCCTTGAGGAACACAAATTCAACAGGAATAGGTGGTTTAGCCCTACAATATCTGAAAGACAGCCTTTTGGTTACCTTGCCTTATATCAGCACAGTTATTAGCACCTCCATAGCAAGTGAAACTTTCCCAGAGATCTGGAAGCATGCAATCATCAAAGCAATTCATGAATCTGGGGACAAGAATGAACCATCCAACTTTAGACCGATCAGTCTTCTGCCTGTCCTATCCAGAATTCTTGAAAAGGTAATATCTATCCAATTGATTGGTTACCTGGAATCGAACAACCTGTTGAAAGACTGCCAGTATGCTTATCGGCGAAAATTGTCAACAGAAGACGCACTTATGAGCATCACTGAAGATCTGTACAAAAACTTTGATGAGGGGCAGATATCTCTGCTGGTAGTGCTAGACTTATCGAAAGCATTCGACAGTGTAAGCCGCAAAATTCTTTTTGACAAGCTCCGCATTATCGGAATAGACCCAACTTGGTTCGAAAGTTATCTGATGAATCGGCAACAATCAGTTAAACTCGATAACGCAACTATGTCAAATTCGGCCACAGTTGCCTTTGGGGTCTCTCAAGGTTCGTTACTTGGCCCCTTGTTGTTCTTGGTTTTTGTAAATGACATCGACTGCAAAATACCAAAAAATCAAGCGAAAATGGTAATGTACGCCGATGATGTCCAAATATTGCTTTCACAAAAACCGTCAGATCTGAATGTGCTGGAAGATGACGCTGAGACAGCCGTAACTAATCTGAAATCTTGGTATGATAAAAATGGACACAAGCTCAACTCTGACAGAACAAAATGCATCTTGTTCGGCTCGAACTCAAAAAGAAAAGCAGTTCCAATTAATTTCTCTATCAGGATAGGCAAATCTAACATTCCTGTTGAAGATAAAATTATGAGTCTGGGAGTATGGTTTGATCCCAATCTTTCCTTCAAACCCCACGTAACTACCCTGTGTTCCAAGTTGAATGGAACACTGTTGTTCCTAAACTCTGCAAAAAAAGAATTGGACTTCAAATCAAGATTGCCGATTGTTCACGCTATATTATTTTCTCTCATTAACTACTGTCTTTCAATTTGGGGGAAATGCACCAAAACTCAAAGAGAGAAAGTGCAACGTTGTATAAATTTTGTGACAAGAATAACATGCGATGGTAGCCGCAGAAAACGAGACCACGTAAGTCCTCTCCTCGAAAAATTAAAGTGGCTCAATTTTGACAACAAACTGGCACTCCATGAGTCGATCAGAATTCATAAAGATCTTCTAGAAAAACATTCACCCGGCAGCCAAAGACTCATTTATTCTCGAGGTGAAAAAAACAATAGATTCACAAGGAATAATGATACTCTGCACGTTGAACACAGGAAAACAGAAACGGTTTGTCGAGCTTTTTCGATCACTGGACCAAAATCCTGTAACAACCTCCCAACAAGCCTCAAAAATCTTGAATCCAACACGTCCTTCAAGAATAGGCTTAGTGAGCATCTATTGGCCGATCAATTCAAACCCCTTAACTTTGCCCACAAACACAAGCTAAATGCATAACACCAGTAATCAGAAAATGCATTCTGTTCTTGAGCATTACCAAATCCACCACCACCATCCCTCTCAACATTGAGACACCATCTAATCGCTTTTACTCTGACGTTACATATATTTTATATGTTGCTACCGATCAGAATTATCTTTGCTAATTACCATAAATGGTAACTAGCGTTTCGTCCATTTCTATGTTCTAAATGTTCCTGTTCGTTTAATTATAATTAAAATACAAACTTAGTTTTTTTTGAGGAACGTAAGGCAGCTTCTAACTTCAACAAATGTTAACTCGATTTTAATATCATTCATTGAACTGGTTCTACAATTACCGTACCATTTTTGATGATACAATCATTGCCTTATAAGCTAATACTCTACCTTGTCTCCTATAACGGAAGTATATTCATCCGACTTGTGTACTCCAGCATTGGATTATTCTGATTCATTGATACTTAACTGTAACTGGTTATTATATCTCCACACCAATCAACAATTGCCCCTGCCAATTACCCTTCCTGTTAACTAACGTCTCATCTATTTCAATGTCTCAATCCTTTTAAAGTGTGCTCTGCCTGTCGATGAATAATATGTAGCCGCTCTCTCTCACAGAAGTAATTTCGATGCAAATATAAACAAATTACCGAATTCTACCAAATCACCGTACCATTTTTAAGTTGCAATCGCCATCATAGAAGGTAACATTGTTCTCTATTCTTCTCTTGGAGAACTCCGTCCATCTGAGTTTTGTACTCCCCCGCTGAATTATACTGATTATCGTCCACATATGTATGTAGGTATGTACGCGTATATGTGTGTATTTGTATGTGTACATGTATATGTATTTGTATAAATATGTACGTGCATGTATATGTATATTAGTATGAATATATAGATGTTGGTATTTATTTAATGGTATATTGTGTATTCCATTCGGTTCCATGAAGGACAAGCCAGCCGCCTACCAGAGATGAGCTGCGATGTATTCATTCATTTTGGATTTATCAATCCCATGCTCATGAGTTTTTCACTTAAAAATATAGCCCATATTGTGAAAACTGTTTTGCAACACGAAGTGGCTACAAATCGGCCGCCGACAGGAGATGTGCTGTCACAAACTCAGTTTTATTTCTCGCTTCGCTAATTCAAATACGGCATTTTAAAAAATAGGTTTGATGTGTTAGACCTAAATATTGAAAACCCATAGCTAGACGATGGAAATAAAAGATTTAATAATAATAATAACTGAGGGGCAAGCAAGGTCTGCCCTCAACCCGCTCCTCCCACTGTGAGGTATGCAAGGTTGCCTTCACCCCGTCCCTCTCCCTACCGAGGGGAAAGCAGGGTCTGCTCTCCCCATCGAGGTGGGGGGGGAGGGTTGAGGCCGTGTATACCTAATCCCATTGATTGTTAACGGACACCACTCGGGGGTGAAGCTTAGGGGGCCATTTGGGGGAAAGAGGGATGGTGAGATAGTAAAGGAGGGCAGGAGGGATGGCATAACAAGACTAACATAACGAAAAATTATTTGAAACGTAAACTTTTACAGTTTTGATTTATTTGTATCCATAAACACTCATGAAATAAACTCGATTGATCATCAGACGCCTTGAAAATTACGGATGCATTTAACTTGGAGGCATAGGTCCAAGACAGGAATAAAGTACCAGTGCCAAAAACATAGCTTGTAGATATTCTAAATTTATTACCATTTTTCGATGGTAGTGTGTTAGAGGAAAGGTGGGTTGTGCTACTGCGATCTGAGTGCGTGAGGGCAGGCTGCAAGCTGCTGATGCTGTGGATATTCATTATGTAATGCTGGGTTAGGATCAGCTCGGAAAACTAAAATATAAATATGTTATGGAATATTCAACATGCTATGATCCCGTGACCGGTATCTAGGCACTCAGCCTTCACGACGTTTGTCTTCATAACATCTCGTCACTTTACTTTTACCCACATTAACCAGAAGCTTCCTCTTCTCACACACTAATAATCTCTGACACTAGCCCACCCAACTTCTTCGAATCTGCCACCAGTGCCGTCTCATCCTCAAATAACAACAACTCATTCATTCATATTAAGTTGACTATTTTCTAGTTAATATTTTTCTTGAACTTGAAAATTACGGGAATACCATCGACACGTAACGACTGGAATCTCCTCTCACATCGTCGATTGAGAGATAAAGAAAGCTTCTCTAACGAATGTCAAACGCTGGACAAGACAGAATCCTAGACATGCTTGGCAGTGGCTCCCAGACACACATAGACCCATACAAACCCTAACATCATTAGATACACAATGAATTAGGCAGTTAATTCGAATGACTCATTCAACCCTTGTTTTATAAAAATCCATTGACAGTTTTTCATTGGTTATGTTATTGGCATATGACTTATGATAAAAAAACGGTAACACGAATAATAACGTATTTTTTACTTACAGTGAGTACGAAAAGATCAGGGTTCACAAGAGCTGTGCTAGGGAGTCCAGCGAGTAAGAACCTTTGTGTACATCGTTACACAAGCACATCTCGTACACACAGGCACGTTTATTCCAACGTTGGCTTTTAGGGCGTGACCGACGTCCAAGTAGTTAAGATGTTGACAGCCTAATTCCTGAAGACTTGTTGTCACATGGCATCTGTCGGTAAGGCATTCATTGTTTACCGAGCCTAATTCCTGAAGACTTGTTGTCACATGGCATCTCTCGGTAAGGCATTCCTTGTTTACCGAGCCTAATTCCTGAAGACTTGTTGCCACATGACATCTCTCGGTAAGGCATTCCTTGTTTACCGAGCCTAATTCCTGAAGTTTTTATGAGAGCTCAACTCTGATTTTACTGTCTAGTTCGCTGTACCGATATTACATTCTATACAAATAAGCACCCGATCAATCCATTGCCATGGATACTGTGCACATTGATAGCTTACCCTACTAGCATGGATATGACATCGTTCACATCATTAACATGAACTTTAAAAATACTTTGATTGCTCTTCGAACGTGACATGTTTCGTGAAGAGTCGCGTGCTCATGTTTAGCAAAGGAAGTGAGATGAACACCACCGTCCATACACGTCCCATTTAAGCGGTTACACGTTGTGATACGCTATACCTCATAGGAGCGTTTATTTATCTCTCTTCGTATTTTCGATTTATCGTGCACGTTTATTTATTAATTTAACGTGAGACAAAGAAGGTCATTCTGTTCGTGTATGAATACAGATTTTATATTATTTCTGTATTTATTATACGGTAACAGAACCACAAGTTATTTATTTTCCGGCGATAAATTCGTCACTATACCACTTATAATGAAGAGAATTGGGGACATCATAATTAGCAGCTATATTTAACTTCAGTTCGAAATGAAGAAGTAGGCCTACATGAACCGGTCTGCGAGTGGCAGGTAGGCCTACATGAACCGGTCTGCGAGTGGCAGGTAGGCCTACATGATACGGTCGGAGAGTGGCAGGTAGGCCTACATGATACGGTCGGAGAGTGGCAAGTAGGCCTACATGATACGGTCGGAGAGTGGCAGGTAGACCTACATGATATAGTAGGAGAGTGGCAGGTAGACCTACATGATATGGTCGGAGAGTGGCAGGTAGACTTACATGATATGGTCGGCCAGTGACAAGTAGACTTCCATGATATGGTCGAAGAGTGGCAGGTAGGCCTACATGATATGGTCGGAGAGTGGCAGGTAGACTTACATGATATGGTCAGCGAGTGGCAGGTAGACCTACATGATATGGTCGGAGAGTGGCAGGTAGACATACATGATATGGTCGGAGAGTGGCAGGTAGACCTACATGATATGGTCGGAGAATGGCAGGTAGACTTACATGATATGGTCGGCGAGTGGCAGGTAGACCTACATGATATGGTCAGAGAGTGGCAGGTAGACTTAAATGATATGGTAGGCGAGTAGCAGGTAGACCTACATGATATGGTCGGAGAGTGTCAGGTAAACTTACATGATATGGTCGGCGAGTGGTAGATAGACCTACATGATATGGTCGGAGAGTGGTTGGTAGATCTACATGATATGGTCGGAGAGTGGCAGGTAGACCTACATGATATGGTCGGAGAGTGGCAGGTAGACTTCCATGATATGGTCGGCGACTGGCTGGTAGACCTACATGATATGGTCGGAGAGCGGCAGGTAGACCTACATGATATGGTCGGAGAGTGGCAGGTAGACCTACATGATATGGTGTGAGAGGGGCAGATAGACCTACATGATATGGTCAGCGAGGAGCAGGTAGCCCTACATGATATGGGAGGAAAGTGATAGGTAGGCCTACATGATACGGTCGGAGAGTAACGGGTAGACATACATGATTTGGGAGAAGAGTGATAGGTAGGCCTAAATGATATGGTCAGAGAATGGCGGGTAGACCTACATGATATGGGAGAAGAGTGATAGGTAGGTCTACCTGATAAGGTCGAAAAGTGGCAAGTAGATCTAAATTATTTGGGAGAAGAGTGACAGGTATGCCGACATGATAAGGTTAAAGAGGGGCAAAAAGGCCCACACGCTATAGCCCTCATGCACACCGAGAGGGAAATGGGATGCAGAAGGCTAAAGGAGTATTTACCGATGGTGCATCGCCTAAATACCGACATGTTTCATTAAGGACGGACATGTAATCAAACAATAATGTTTCTGATGCTAATTACCTTATTGATTGTATTAGCCAGTGTTTGCCTTATTGAGTGCATGAGTCAGCATTTGCCTTATTGATTGCATTAGCCAACATATGCCTTATTGACTGCATTAGCCAACATATGCCTTATTGATTGCATTAGCCAACATATGCCTTATTGATTGCATTAGCCAACATATGCATTAATTATTGCATTAGCCAACATATTGCCTTATTGATCGCATTAGCCAACATATGTTTTATTGATTGCATTAGCCAACATATGCCTTATTGATTGCATTAGCCAACATATGCCTTATTGATTGCATTAGCCAACATATGCCTTATTGATTGCATTAGCCAACATATGCCTTATTGATTGCATTAGCCAAC